>CM039485.1:4908395-5037985 GCA_022433065.1 Begonia loranthoides
GTTAGAAAATGAATTCCAACCAGTATGTAACTTTAAGCATGAAAATTCAGTAATGCATGAAATTAATTTAATTATGTATATATATTTTTATTTAGTGAGTTTGTCTCACTTCTAATTTTGTGATGTAGGTGAATTTTTAACAGAAGATGAATTTGAGTTGATCGAGAATTTTTTCGAAGTAGAAGAGCATACATAGAGAGATATTTAGAATATCAATGATGAGTCAGAATATTAAATTTTATTTATATTGATGTTTTACTATTTTAAAATAAACTCTACTTAGTATTTCAATTTCTAAATTTATTCGAATTAATTTCATTTGTATTTCAATATGAAATAAATTCTGTTTTAATTAATGAAGTTTCAAATAAATGTTTTGTATTTGTTATTATTTTATACAAAGTTTATTTAATGAGATAGAATTAATTGGACAAATCCTAATAAATAGACTTAAACTATTTTGCTAATAATTATAATTGTTTTCTTAAATGCTTTCGCCTTAAATATTGATTTTACTATTTTCAACGATTAACTAAATTTTATAATTTAGGTTTTATAACGACCAAATTAAACCTAATTTTATAAAATCAATTTGGGGAAAAATGTTTAGGGTTTACAATTTAGGGACATTATAGTTTGATATTAGAGCTTTAATGGTTCTGTAGATTATCTGTATGCTCATCTGCATCAGAAAGATCGTCGATCAGCAAGTAAGTATTTCCTTTTAAATTTTTTTCATACATGTTTTATAAAAACTTAAATATGTTTTGAGACTTTAGTATATATTTTTATTTAGAATTTCATCTATTTATTTAAAGTAATTTCTAGTTATTCGAAGTCGTATTTTATAGAAGTTATATGTATTTTAGAGTTATTTTTGTGATGTAGATCTACGGCTAAATATAAAATAATAATTAATTAAAAGACTTAATCTCATCAACAAACCCCCTTCAACATCAAAAATAAAATAATAATAATGATAATAATAAAAACTAATATGAACAACTATACCAAGCATAAATGTGCATAAGAAGCATATATGAACCAAATTTAATGAAACTTTCAACCACACCAAAACTAGAATAGACCACCTTAGGCTCAAATATTAGTGTTAGAGCTTAGAAATTCTTTAAAAACACTTTAGATATTTGACATGCAATATGTAAATTGAATATCTTGGATGCATAAGCTTAAAAATAATAATAATAAAATAAATAATAATATAAATAAATCATAATAATAATAATTATTATTATGAAAATGATTTAAATTTTGATATTCAAAATTCACGAGTTAATAATTCTCTAACAGTAACATATAGTGTAATATCAAAATTTTAGTCGAAGATTTTAGACGCAACAATAAATAATTCTTAAGTTTTGTGAATTAGGTTTGACGTAAGGTGATTGTTTATAGTAATGATTTGAATATAATAATTATACTATTTGAAGATTTAGTAAGAATATAACTTGCGAAATTATTAATGTATACATAGTTGATCAATGAGAAGTTCATGATATAGGCTTAAACAAATGATTAGCGATTTAGTTTAAGAATTCAATTATTATATCTTAAGTAGTTATTTGGTTAGATATGTATTCAATAACTTGAGAAATTAGAAATGATGCTAGATTTTAATTTGAGGCTATATGGAATCATGATAAAGTTAAGAAAATTATGTATAGATCTTAGATTAAAAAGCATATTTTAAGTTGATCATTACTCAGAAAAAGGGATGATGAAAATTTAGGTGAAATGAAAATTTATAATGATGATGATTTATGAAAAGCTTGATATTAAATATGAGTTGAGGATAGTTATTGAGTGAGAAGTATAGATGCTGACGATCTTAGAATGAAAGATATATTAGAATGTTTAGTTTAAGAAAATTTTAATAAAATATTAATGTTGGATTATGTTTGAAAAATTTCTAGGTTATAGTTAATTAAAATGAAGTCAATAACTTAATATATGAATTTTACCTTTGAAGTGTTTAGTATTGCTAGATAGAGAAATATGAATTATGTCTTTAAGTGTACAGTTTAAAATAATAATTGTTGGAGGAACCATAAAATGAGATCATAGAATAATAATTTACTAAATTTTGAGGATATAATTTATCAAAATAAAGTCAAGATCTTTACATAGAAATTTAAATTTTGAGTACGTAGTTGATTAGAATAAACTCCAGGATATAGAAATATCATTGTTCCTATAAACATGAGAGTTATTATTCCTTATAAAGTTTATTTAATAAAGTATAATTAATTAACAAGTACACTTAAATTATTTTATTAATAAATATGGTTGTTTTTCTTAAATGTTTCCGCCTTAAATAATGATTTTACTATTTTCAAAGATTAACAAAGTTTTGAAATTTAAGGTTTATAACGACCTAATTTGTAAATCAATTTGGGGAAAGAATTTAGGGTTTACAATTTGGAGAAAATAAAATTTAGGGTCGTTACAATTGGTATCAAAGCTTTAATGGTTCTGTAGACTATCTGTATGTTCATCTGCATCAGGAAGATTATTGTTCAGCAATTAAGTATTTTCTTTTATTTTTCATATATGTTTTATAAAAATTTAAATATGTTTTGAGACTTTAGTATATATTTTTATTTAAGAATTTCATTTATTTATTTAAAGTAATTTTAAATTATTCTAAGTCGCATTTTGTAGAAGTTATTAGGCGTGGGCGAGAACCGA
Source organism: Begonia loranthoides (assembly GCA_022433065.1). Taxonomy (NCBI): domain Eukaryota; kingdom Viridiplantae; phylum Streptophyta; class Magnoliopsida; order Cucurbitales; family Begoniaceae; genus Begonia; species Begonia loranthoides. The sequence continues at coordinate 4,911,105 of CM039485.1, forward strand.
CCAGAACCGAGAACCGACTGGTTCCGGGTCGGTTCCGGTTCTCGGTTCCATTCATTCTAATTTTTTTCGGTTTTGGTTTTTTAATATGATAGTGGTTCGGTTCTCGGTTCCCTAAGTTAAGAACTGAGAACCAATGGATTTTAAAAAGTTGGGGATAGGCAATCCTAGGAACTCAAAAGCTGGAAGGAACCGAGACCTGGAGAGGAGCTCTGCAATTTGCGATTCGAAGGCGAGACTGCGACTAGGACTATGAAGCTGCGAGACGTTGTGAAGCTTGTGAAGGCGACGGCGATTTGCGAAGCTTGTGAAGGCGACGGTGACTGCGTTTGGACTGAGACCGAGATTGCTCTCCTGATTCCGAGTGTTTAGGGTTTGGAAATCTGGAACCGAGACGTTGACTTCGATTGCGAAGCTACGATTGCGATTGCGAAGCTGCGACGACGATTTGCAACTGAGTTTTACGAAGCTGCGATTGTGAAGGCGATTGCGAAATCTAGAACAGAGGTCCGGGATCGAGATTGCTCCCCTGATTCCGATAAGGGTTGATTTTTCATATATGATATCTGTTTTTCATTTGTGAATTGTGATTAAACTGTTTTAGTGTTTGCAATTTTTGGGGTTAGGGTTGGGTTGCCTAGTGTTTAAGGGTTGCTAGTGTTTTAATTTGTAATGAATATGTTTTAGGGTTGATTTCTGATATATGAAATTTGTTTTTCATTTGTAAATTGTGATTAATCTGTTTTAGTGTTTACAATTTTTGGAGTTAGGGTAGGGTTACCGAGTGTTTAGGGGTTGCTAGTGTGTGAATCTGTGTGATTAATCTGTGTGAATCTGTTTTGATGAATCTGAATTTGTTTTACTCGATGGATTGGTAGCACTAATATGCCTTCTGCTAACTTTTCATAGCTTGAGGATGTTTGGACATAGATTGATTTTAGATGGTAGATTTCGTACAGTGTTTGAGGATGCAAATTTTTCATAGCTTTCTTCTCTGTAAATCTAAGATTTGTTTGTATCCAGGACAATTGGGAGTTGGCACCCCTGGGAACCGAGAACCGACTAGAACCGAACTAGAACCGAGCCTCGGGTTCGGTTTTGGTTCCGGTTCCTTGCTGTTTTGGTTCCAATTCCTTGCGGTTCTGGTTCCAGTTCCAAGAGTAAGGAACCGAGAACCGAACGATCGATTCCAAGCAGTCTGGAACCGGAACCGGAACCGGAACCAAAAACCGATTTGCCCACCCCTAGAAGTTATGTGTATTTTAGAGTTATTTTTGCGATGTAGATCTATGACTAAATATAAAATAATAATTATTAATTAAAAGACTTGACCCCAATCAACAAACCCCCTTCAACACCAAAAATAAAATAATAATTAATATGAAAAAACTAAATCAAGCTTAAATACGCGTAAGAAGTAGATATGAACCAAATTCGATGAAGCATTCAACCACACCAAATCTAGAGTAGACTACTTTAGGCTCACATATTAGTATTAGAGCTTATAGACTCTTTAAAAATACTTTAGATATTAGACATGCTATGGGTAAATTTAAGCTTGAGAACATATAGTAGCTTTAAGTTTGAATATTTTGGATGCATAAGCTTAAAAACAAAAGAATAATAATAAAATAACAATAATGATTTTATGAAGAGGATTTAAATTTCAAATTTACAAGTCAATGATTCTCTAACAATAACAAATAATGTGATATCAAAATTTTAGTAGAGGATTTTAGACAGAACAATAAATAATTCTTAGCTTTTATGAGTTAGGTTTGAAGTAAGATTATTGTTTATAGCAATGATGTGAATATAAGAATCGTACTATTTGAAATTTTAGTAAGAATATAACTTGCAAAATTATTAATGTAGATATAGTTGATCAATGAGAAGTTGATGACTTAGGTTTAAACAAAGGATGATATAATATACATTGCAATTTAGTTTAAGAATTCAATTATTATATCTTAAGTAATTATTTGGTTAAATATGTGTTCAATAACTTGAAAAATTAGAAATGATGTTAGATTTTAATTTGGGGCTATATGAGATCAAGATAAAGTTAAAGAAATTATGTATAGATTTTATATCGAAAAGCATATTTTTAAGTTGAGCATTACTTAAAAAAAATGGATCACATCTTTAGTAAATAAACCGTTTAGAAAGAAAATTAAGTGAAATAAAAATTCATAATGATGATAATTTAGGAAAAAGTTTGATATTAAATATGAGTTGAGAATATAGTTAACGAATGAGAAGTAGAGATGTAATGTCCCTATTTTTGTAACAGAATTAATTAAAGAGGATTGAGAGATTCACTTGATAAAAAAATTTAATTGGCGAATATTTGGATAATAATCAAGGATTTATTTAATGAAAAATTAATTTAGAAAATGAAATTGGAAAATTTAAATTGGACTCGTAATAATCGTTAATCGATATTTGGAATAACTTGGGAGTTGAAATTTGGGTCGACTAATATACGATACATATATCCGACGCATAAAAATATATATGTAATATTAATTTATGAAAGTGTGGATTAATTAAATTGAGGGGAAATAAGTGTTAAATTAATTAAAATTAAGGGAATTGGGATTTATGATTTAAAAAGGAAAATTAAGGGAGTATTGGAGGAAAGTCGAAACGGTTCGGTCTAAGGATTCAGACATGGCCTCGGCCCATTGTCTGAAGGGAGAAGAGAGAGAGCGATCAGAGGAGAGGGAGATCGAGAGAGCTGGAGACCGAGAGTGAGAGGAAGACGACGACGACGAAGGAGCTCAGGTTCGACCAGACTTCTTCGCGGTGTGTGGTGTTGTCCGGCAGACGAACATGCGATTGGCGATGGCGAGCTAGGGCTCGAGAGGGGGGCTCTTGGCGGTGCGTCGGATGCCTCAGTCGTGTAAGTCAAGACGTCAATTTGTTCTGCAATTTTCTCCTCATGTATTTCTGCTGATGGGTGGTCGTCGTTTTCGTTGGCGAGGGATGGCTGCGTGCGATTGGTGAAGGCAGGGAAGGGGGCAGAGTGTGAGGTAGTTGGAGGCTTCCTCTTGGGTGTTTTACTGATGGGCAGCTCGGGTTGGTTGTTATTCTCGGGCTTTCTGCAGAAGAGAAAGAGGCAGTGAAGGAGAAGACGAAAAGAGGAAGCAGGGGAGGTGCAAGGTCTTCACAGGTATTCTTCAAGGTAAGGACCTTTTTGAACTCTGGGTTAATCACTATAATCAACTCTTGAGAACATGAAATTAAATGAATTGAATATTTAGAAGGATTAGAATGATCGCTGCTCTGAGGAGATATGGAGATTTCGTTATAATGAAAGACTTTGAAAATTTTTTAATGATAAAAGTGAAATCAAAGAACCTAGGTATGAATTATGTCTTTGAATGTATAGTTTATAATGATTTTTGTTTGAGATTGTAAAAGTTATATTATAGTTAATAAATTCTTAAATATTAAGGCCATAGTTGATTGAATTAAAGTCGAGGTCTTCAAATATGAATTAAGATTTTAAGAAAGTAGTTGATTATAATAAATTCGAAAATGTAAAGAGATTATTGTTCATGTAAGTAAGAATGTTAGATTATTCCTTATGATAACTAAAATTTGAGGATGTAGTTGTTCAAAATTAAAATTGAGGTCTCTAAGTATAAAATTTATATTTAAATATTTAGTTAGAATTATAATTATTCGAGAAATTGTGAAGCTGAGACTTATCCTATATATATATATAAAGGGTTAAAAATTTTGGGATGTAGTGATTAAAAGGATTTAATTATCAACTTTAGTACTAAATGTTTAGTTTATCAAGGTATAACTATTTAGACAAAGATAGAGACGATAAGTTTTTACGTAGTTACGAGGATTAAGAAAATCAAGAAATTGACAATAAATAATAATAATAATAAACACAAATGGAAATTAAGGAATAATAATAGTCTTACGAATATTAGTTTACTCAAGATAGAGGTTTAGCATAAAGAAAAGTTTAGTATTCGATGAAAATGGAATTAGAGGTTTAGAATAGAGATAAATCAGAGTGGCGCAGCGAAATCATAATAAGTTATGACCTAATAACTTGAAGATTGTTCATTTAGATAAAGCCTAAATAAAATAAGTTACAAAAGAAGTATGATGACTAATATAAAAAAAAAGATCAATAAGTAAGAAAGAATTTTAGGATTAACTTTCTTATAATGGAAGTTAGAGATGAGATTTAAATATTAGAACCATTATCGAATTTGAGGGACATAAGTATAAGATTTACTTTTAAGTACATAGTTAAAATGATTATTGTTTGAGGAGTCATAGAGATTTGATTATAGACGAGAACTTTTGATGATATATTATAATTAAATTTAAGGCATTTAATTATGAATTTTATATTTAACTATTAGGTTTAGAGCAAACATTGCTTAAAATTTTAGATCTCGAACTTTAGTTAAAAAATATTAACTTTAAGAAAATTTGATGTTGTAGTTAATTAAAATGACATTAGGGTTTTTGAAGTATGAGGTTTGAATGTCAAAATAATTTAAATTTTGAGAACGAAATTTCTTTTAAAGAGGGAAAATTGTAACATCCCAAATTTAAATTCTCAAATTGTGCATTTTCAATCAATCAAAACCCTAATTGGAGAAATTCAAATTCAATTTCTTGATTTGGGAATTAAATCAACCCCAATCAGGGGATTTTTCCATTTTCGAATTAAATCACTCTCAATCAATAAAACTTCCTAAATTAACATTGAACCTACCCTCCATTCGTGTCTGATTGGTAATCCTACGAAAAAGGAATAAATTTCAAACATTCCTCTATAAATTGGAAGCTCGGTGAAGGGAAGAAACCACACCTTCACTCCTCTACTCGAGTCACAACCATCCCCATCACTCTTTGTAAACCTTTTCGGCAAAATCGTCCATCCACCGAAGCCTGACCTTGCTGCAATGCAATCCCTTCCTGGCCAAGCTCTCTCTTCTCGTGCGAACCTTTTTCCTCCGGCGAACGACATACCTTTCACTAGGATGAGCCATCACTCAGTGATGGACTTACATCTCTGTCAACGACAAAGTGGAGCTCTCTCACTCCCTCTCTCTCACTGCAAAGTTGTGAAGACCGTGACGAAGAAGAAGAAACTGAACGAAGAAGTGAAGACCTGTTCCTTTAAGTTTTGGAGTTATTGAACGGGTCCAGCAAACCTAACCGCCCAGTCAACCAAACCAGATCCAGCCAGTGAACCGAACTAGTCCAGAAGAGCTAAACCAAATCGGCCAATTGAACCAAACCAGACCCAGTCCAACAAACCGAACCGAAGTGGTCTAGCCAAATCGAACCAACCCAACCCAAATTCAACTCTGATCCACCTATGATTTTACGAGTAAGGAATTTCTATTCAAACTGTTCAAGGTTTTCTTTAAAATTTAAGTAAGAATTTAATCACAAAAATTATTCAAACAGGAAAGCTATTATAAAGCCCAGAAATTCTTGAAAACCCTTACACTCTCGGAATCCAAGTAAGTAAAACACAAGTTTTACAACGTTTTGGCCATGAGCCCTATATTACAAGACGATAGTATTTTCCTTAAATTTATTTTGTTAATTAAATTCTGAAATTTTACTTAAGTACGCATTGTTAGACATTTACATAGGATATTTAAAAGATAAAATTGGTAGGACATTATGTATGTGAGTATGAATGCATAAATTTGATGGAATTGACGGAAAACATGATATGAGATGGTCAATGAGACCTCATGAGGGTAAGAAACTGCTGGTTCTTTAAAAGCCTGAACGTATGGTTATGAGATGGCTAATGAAAGCCCAAACGCATGATAATGTTGGAAAATGAGTTCTAACTAGTATGTAACTTAAAGAATGGAAACTTGGTAATGCATGAGATTAAAACATATATGTACGTGTTTTTACTTACTGAGTCATCTCACATTTAGTTTTGTGTAGGGGTGTTCATAAACCGATTCAGTTCGATTTTGATATATCACCGAACCGAACGGGTCGGTTTTGGTTTTGAAATATCAAAATCAGAACCGAGTTTCTGGGTAAATGGAACTGAACCAAAATCGAACCGAATTCAGATTTCGGTTTTGCATCCCTCAACTTATAAGGAATGTCCCTTATAGGTTGAGGGACGTCCCTTATAGGTTGAGGGAAGGTTGAGGGACGTCCCTCATGTCCATATACTAACAAATAAACCGTTTCAACAACAATGCTTGAAATAATAGCAACAATCACAATAATAATCTTAGCAACAATGCTTGAAATAATCTATGAAACGAATTTAGAATCACAGCAATCAAAATCAGATACAGAGACTAGATGCAGAATCAAAATCACCGCAAAATCATAGCAATTAGAAATAATCAAATTTACCAAGCAATCTACAGTCTGCACTAGAGCCGGAGGGTTGAGGGTGACTGGCGAGTGGCGGTTGAGAGGGCAGAGGCGACTCTCCGACAGTGACCAAGACGGCGACCTAGTGAGTGGTGAGTGGTGACATGAGTTTTCGAAGTAGAGCAGCGACTAGTCTAGCGAGATGTCTGTCTTCTGCAATTTGCACTTGCACATTTAAGCGGCAAGTCTAACGAAGACGAAAGACGAAGATGAACGACGGATGACAGATGGGAACTCCAGAAGGAACTCGGGACGATTGATGAAGACGAAGAGCGGATTGAATCGGGAACACTGGAACAGAACAATTCTAAAGCCTAAATTGGCTAAGCGGTTTGGTTCCAGTTTTTTTCGATTTTGAGAAACCAAAACCAAAAATTGAACCACAACAATCTGATTCTTGCCAAAAGGAACCGAACTTTGGTTTTTAGGTGTGCAAAACCAAATCAAACCAAACCGAACCGATACGAATCGACCAATTTAGGTTTGGTTCTTCGGTTTTGGTTTGGTTTGCACACCTCTAGTTTTGTGATGTATGTGAGTTTTTATCGGAAGATGAATTTGCGCTGATCGAGGATTTTCCCAAAAAAGAAGAGCATACAGAGGAAGATATTAGAAATATCAATGATGGGTCAGAGAATTAAATTTTATTTATATTTCAGTTTTAATGATTTGAAATAAACTCTCCTTGGTGTTCAATTATTAGACGTTTTGAATAAATTTCTGTTGTATTTGGATATTAAATGAATTCTGTTTTAATTAATGAAGTTTTAAATAAATATTTAGTAATGTTTTGAGTTATAAAGTTTATTTAATAAAACATAATTAATTAACAAGTACACTTAAACTACTTTGTTAATTAATATGGTTGTTTTTCTTAAATACTTCCGCCTTAAATAATGAATTTATTATTTCGAAAGATTAACAAAATTTTGAAATTTAAGATTTATAATGACCTAATTAAACCTAATTTGTAAATCAATTTGAGAAAATATTTTAGGGTTTACAATTTAGGAAAAATAAAATTTAGGGTCGTTACACTTTGTCAATACCACAATAATTGATATCAGAGCCACAACGATCGATGGCAGAAACACGCTCCAACATTGCTCCACTAGTTTACCGACTCAACTCCTCCTATCGCTGGTTGCAGCAATTTCAACTGAGGTAGGAATTATTCAAAAACACTTTTCACAATTTCATTAAGGATCATAACTCCAAACACGATGTTATTATGATGAGGTTAAATCGTCTATTTCAGTTTAGATCGGACGACAATCGGAAAAAAAATTGTTGAGCCAAAACAACTTGCTGCTTCTAACTCCAAGAATTTGGATCTTCAACATGATGCTATTGAAAACTTTGAGAAAATTGAAATCCCAGCTGCCGTTGTGGAAGAAAACGGAGACGGAGATGTTGAACTTGATGACCTGAGAACCGATGTAGAAGTCAGGAATGAATCAATGGTTGACACAATAAACTGGGTCAACATAGTTCCAATGAGGACTCCATCCACAGATAGTTAGCCAAATCTTTGGTCAGTCGAAATTGTGGCTCCAATTCTTGTTTCCTCGACTCCTAGGGAGAATTCAATTAGGAAGGTTGCCACTACACCAATTTCTTTCATATTGCAGTCAGGTAAGAACCAAAATTACTCTTCCTCTCCACTTGATTATGCTGATTCTCCTATGAATATAATATTTGGTCACACATTAATTCATGAAGACATGCTAGTGGGTTTCAAAGCTGAAAACGAGCCTTGAGTCCCGAGAAACTATTGTTGTTGATCTACTTCAAATGATTTTCATTCATGATGTCAAGATTACCATTTGCTCAGCAAATTGTTGGAGCTATCTTTCTCTTGATATTATTGTTATTGACGATGATATTTTAATTCGTAAGATTTTAAACTCTAAATCGATGCGGAAAAAACTATGTTATGAGTTTCAATGACGTTTTTCAGCTAGTATAAAGACGATTACGGTGATTCTGGTGGAAAAATTGGAGTGGCTCTGTTTGGATCAATAAAGAATGTTTTTTTGAGGTTTGAGTTTTGGACAAAATGAAAATGATTCTTCTGAGAGAAATTGCTGGAACCACCATAAAAACAAATGACCCTTCATCTTCAAACAATGAAGATTGGGAGTTAGATGAATTCTTTGCCTCCTTATTGTTGCCTAGAAATTCTGATTATTGGAATATCAATACTCTGCAGAGCTACGAGAATGTCAAGCTTCACAATAACTCATCTTGTTCTTCAACAAATAGGAATCAGTTTCTTGCATCTGTGCATCCTCATAAGGCCACGATATCATTACCCCGACGAGTGCGAAGCTTCAAAACATCGACATCATCGCGGCGAGGGGCCTCCAGGATGTAGAGTCATCCGTCGAAGGATTCATCGGAGTTTAAAGTGTAAGAGGGCGTATTGGGTGGGAAAAAGGCGAATTCAGCTGTGATTGAAGAAGTGATGCCGCCCATGATATCCTTCTCATCAGATGATTCAGACTCATAAGGCCTTACAGCTATATCAAACCTCTAGAGGCTAAACAAAGATTTTATTGAGAAAGATAGATAATTGAACTTCTGTTTAGAATTCAACAAAGAGAAGGACAAAAAAAGAAGAGAGAAGAGGCCAAAACTACATTGAAAGTGCAGGATGGAGGACAAAAGCAAAGGAGGCAGGGCGAAGGGACAGAAGGCTGTGTAAGTAATTTTAACGTTTCATACAAACAATCCATATGTCCCATTCAACGATATTGATTCAACCATTTCATAATTCATGAATATTAAAACGATAATACCAACCTTGGTCCATGATAAAATAAAAGCGTTTGATGAAGATCTTGGTGTTGATTCTTTTATTGCCTTAAACCTTTCTCTTTAATCGTCTCTTCGATGATCAAGAAACACCATATAGTACACTGTAATTTTTCAGAGATTATTCGAGAGAGAGAGTCCATTTTTTTCGTTCGAATGAATGCTGTAATTTTCTCTCTAGGTGATGAAGAAGACACCCTTACAAAGGTATCCCTCCATACATACCTTTTCAATCATGTTTCTTTAATCACACTTCTTCAACTATACTTTATACATTTAATAAGGTTAAGGAGGGTGACACGAGACGACCTAGAAAAGGAAGCACATGTTAGAAACCCACGATGAGCAACAGGGGAGGAGATGTATACCCTTGATCGGATCCGGGAACTATCTAACTGAGGTTCACGGATTCTAGATTTTCGAAGAAAATCTACCAATCGTAGGCAATGGTTCGGTTTTCCCTCGATCAAACTCCCAATGGAAGTTTGAAAAGGGAAAACTTACGAGTTAGCTCAAGCACCACGAGCTTGCTAACAAGGAAGTCCTCTACTTCGTCTCGGATTCGAAAATCCGGGGCTGACTCAAGACAGGGTTGGGATTTCTCTCACAGAGGAGAAAGCTACTAATATATTAATCTGATCAAAAGTTTTTTAATGCATCTAATCCATGGATATTTATAAGCCTAGGTGATGATGAGTAGGGGATGATGGACGGCTGAGATGAGGCAGGTGGGGGCAATATGCATGACGTGCACGTGGCAGCTCCTAGATGTTTTCTTTGGGTGGCAACATGCAGGCCCTTGGATGAATGTGGAATGAATGGCCGAGATTAAAGCTGGTGGGAGATAACATGCATGGCGTACAAGTGGCAGCTCCTTGATGTCTTCTTTGGGTTTGCTATTTCCTTGGGCTTGAAATGGATTGGACTTGGCCCATCAACCCATAACTGAATCATCACCATCTAACCTAACCAACAATCTAAATGCATGAATGAGCAAAGCTTATAACCATGCCTTACCCTCACAAAATAGGCTCAATGTTTGCCATGAAAATAAAATAAGAAATAAAAAAATGCAGAATTGAAAGGTTACACATTTGGGATGCCGGGAAGACAAATTCCCGTCTGATGAAGCTCACAACACTCACGTGTGTCCCAAGTCAAGACATGCACGGGCTGCTCCCTATCCGTTGGGACAACATCCCAAATGGAACCATCCTCGAAGTTAATACCTGCAAAAGAAACAAGATCATCAGTAATTTGGCTAAGTAAAAGTAAGGACCTTGTTTGCGATCGAGTAATAGGCCTCGACCCTCGAGGCATGTCAGAGGGGGAATTAAAACCCAATTAACTTAATGTCTTTTATGCTTAACAACCATTACATTAAACACTTTAATATTAAGTCAATGTTACTTTAATTAACATCGACCACATTAATAGATTATTGTTAAATAATCTAACAATCTCCCACTTGGGCCATGTTATGTACTTTAATATAAATCGATTTTTTTCAGCTATTACTTTTTCAACTGTCTCAGCTATTTTTCAGCTGCTTCACCTATTACTTTTCAGTTGCCACAACTTGAATTCACAATCAATTATTATAGTAAGCTATAATGTGAATTTATCAAGTTTTCTTTTCATAATGAATTGTATAATCGAATCATAGCAGACACATGTGAATTATGATAACATGATTCTTTCCATGTATAACAGATTATCTCAATCCACTAATTCTTTAATTGAGGAACACTATATACCTTTCAACTTTAACTTTGCATAAAGTTTTATATATTATTCATAAACAATAATTGTATACACCATAATATGAATAATAAACATCCATACAAAAACACTTTCTATAATTGAATTCAAAAGTCTTATAAGATACAAGTTATGCATTTGCAATCACATAAACAAGGACTTGTCACCTAAACTCATCCTTACAACATGTTCTTTAAAGGTTTTGGGTGGCAATCCTTTCGTCAATGGATTTGCTATCATTAAACTCGTACTTATATGCTCAATGCACACCTTTTTGTTTTTGTATCTCTTCTTTGACTGCCAAGTACTTTGAATCCATATGCTTTGCTCATTTCGAGTACTTGTCATTCTTTGAGAAGGACACAGCTGATTTTCAGCAGTCTATCTATACTTTCGACCATACTTAGACCCTAGATTAAGTTCCGCAACCATAATGCTTGAATTGTAGCTTCAAAACACGCTACAAATTTTGCCGCTATAGTGGAAGTAGCAATCGTAGACTGCTTTCCATTTTTCCATGACACGGCTCCTCCAAATAATAGGAACACGTAACCGAATGTAGATTTCCTTGAGTCTACACATCCGACATAATCTGAATCCGAATATCCAATCACCGCAAGATGACTCGATTTTCTATAAGTGAGCATGTATTCCTTTGTTCCTTGCAAGTACCTTAGTATTTTCTTCGCAGCTTTCTAGTGATCCAATCCTGGGTTATTTTGATATCGGCCCAACATCCCTACTGCAAAACTTATATCTGGCCGAGTGCATGTCTAAGCATACATTAAGCTTTCTACAGCGGATTCATATGGAATAGATTCCATTTCCTTACGTTCCAAATCATTTTTCGGACATTGCATTTGATTGAACTTGTCCCCTTTCTGAATTGGAGCTATACCAGCAGAACACTTATCCATTCTAAATCTCTCAAGAATTTTATTGATATAACCTTTCTGAGACAATCCCAATAATCCTTTTTGTCTATCACGAAATATTTGTAATGTAACAACCCGATCCTAAATTCTCCGGTTAAAACGATGTAATTGTTTTGTTTAGAATACAATGGGTTGCTACAAAGTTCTATGGATGTTATGTTGTGACATGAACCCTCGTAGGCGTTTAATTTAGACAAGATTTAGAAGAAAATATGAAAAACGATGGATTTATAGACTTAGGGACGACTCGGGACGCCAATATTGCATCCTAAACTCACTGTTCTATGTTGTGGCGGACGCTGGGTGTTGGACGCGAACACTGCAGACGCCAGATTTGGAGTCTGCATTGAATCTGTTTAAACTAGGAACTTCTGGACGATGCATGCGGACGAGGGATTTAGCGTCCGCACTGAATCTGTCTAATTTTGATTTACGCGGACGACACCATGCGGTCAATGCGGACAACCAAATGGCATCCAAAACCAGATTGTGGACAGTACGGACGTATGGTTAGAACACCATTTGCTGTGTAAATGCGGATTTGCGGACACATGCGGATGACAAGTACGGCGTCCGCATGAGTCCGATTTGCACCAGAACAAACATAAATTAGGACGAAAGTCAGATTGAAAACGATGGTTACCAAAAAGGTTACGGCTGGTAAAGCGGAAATCACCCACCCAAGCCAAAAGTAGGATTCCTGTCGGGCGTGGGAGTGTGAGATCTTTTCCTCTTTGCATTATTTATGGCAGAGAGTGATTTCCTCTCCAACATTTCAATATAGAGACCAAGATGGGAGGGATAGCTTGCACAGTAAAGAGCTCCTAGATGTCCTGCTGTTGACCGAAAGATGAAGCCTGTGATACCCAAGAATTTTAAGAGTAAATGTTAAACAAAGAAACGAGATTAGAGAATTAATTGGATCAGAAAACGCCACGGATGATGTTCAGATTAAGTTAGAAATTAGAAATAGATTAGTCAATATCCCGTATTTAATATATATATATATATATATATTAAAAAGGGTTTTAAATAAAAGGGAGAAGTCTCGTGGAGGGATTTAGAATTGGTAGAAAAATGGGTAAATTTGGAATACAAAAAAAGTTTGAAGTGAGAGAAAGAGAAATGATTTTGGAAGAAGAAAAAGGTGATGTGACATGAAGAAAAAAAAAAGGGAGATTAAAATATGTAAATAGAGAAGGAATGGCGTGCAGAAGAAAGGGAATAGTTAAAGAAATAGGTGGAAAGAGAATAAGTGGGGTTGAAGAATGAGTGAAGAGAGGATTGAAGGGATTTGTCTTCCTTGCCTTCTCCTTCTCTCTGCGTAAAGAGAGACTAAAAGATAGAAAATAGACATTAAAAAGAAAGGGGAATGGACAAATTAAAAGGAGGGAGAAGAGGCAGCTACGCACTGAACCCCCGAGACAGAGAGAGAAAGAGCAATGGGTCAAGCGCGATGAACGGCAAAGCATGCGATGGAGACTCGGCGACAGTCGACTGGTGACGATGGACGGTAATGGGGTGTGATCGGCAGTGTCCGAGGAGTGGGCGGTCGATAACTCGTGGAATGGCGACGGCAGAGTGGGAGAACGACGGCCTCCAGCCTCTGTGGTCGGTCTGGACAGTTCGGGTCCTCCGTGTGTCCGTGGGTATGCTGCAGGTAACGGATATTTTCCCCTCCATCTGTTATCAGTTTGATTTTACACTGAGATTAGTGTTTTGGAAGAATTGGGATGTTGAGTAGGTGCAGTTGGTGTTAAAAATGGTTTCCACTTACCTGCTATGTGATGATTTTAGCTGCCGATGTGTGTATTCTGAATGGGTTAATTTTTCGGGCTTTTGTGTTGATTATGTGAATGAATTTGTCTGTCTACCATTGGATATGTGCGGATAACCTTGTAAGGAATAGATTTAAGTGACTTCTGTCACGTTGGATCTAACCCCTATTAATCAAGTCGTTATTATTTATGATTGGCTGCTAGATATGTTTGAGTTTGTTTGAATATACCTTGTTAGTTGTGGAAAAATATAATAAAGTGTTGTTGGATAACATTATTGACCAGGGACAATGTCAAATGTTGATGTTGGCACAAAAAGGAATTAACCTTGTTAAATGGCCTCTGTTTAATGGTTAATGATTTCCTCTGTTAATAGTGATGACTTGTCTAGTTAAGATTTGGAATAAGTTATGAGATTGAGTTGGTTATAAATTCCATATAATTAGTATGAAGCGAATGTGCTCTCTGACAAGTCTATGAAAAGTTTATAAATTGTTAGTTATGTATGTTGGGATGATCTGTTTGCTGTGATTATAATTGGGTAAAAAGAATGATGAGTATGTTTTGTTGGTTGCTAAGTTGTGAATATTGGCATTAAAATATAGATTTCAATGAGAAGTTGTCCATGATAAATGTGTTGACTGTGAAGGTGTCAAAAGGAAGAGGATAAGGATGTAGCGCCAACCTGCATTAAAGAATTGAGGTAAGGATTTAGGTTGTCTTGGCTAGAGGAGGCCCTACACCCAAGTAAAGTGTGTGTGAGTTGCTTCGTGGTTTGATTTCTATAATGCTTATAGTTACCCTTGGTTTTACTGAATGATATAACTCTCACGTTTTCCTCTTAATGCCTTAGTAGTTGCTGTATTTTAAAAGGTGTTTGTTAAGCTTGAATGACCAAATGAATGATAGTTGAAATGAATGAGAAATGAGAACGGGTCCTAGTGACGTTGAAAAAGTATGTTAGAGAAAGACTCTATGTTTCTTATTGATTTCTAATGATGTTGAAAACAGGATAAATGTTGAAGAAGTTACTAATTTCTATAGTGTGGTGTTAAGCATACAGTCTATTCTAAATGTTATTTCTTTTGCTTGCTGTAAGTATACTTAGAGGTTCTGTTTTCCTTCAGTTATTGAGAAGCATACGTAAACAAGCTTAGTTAACTAAACAAACGAAGGAAAAATGTTTAAAGGAGTTAAGATGCGTGAACATTGTAAGTTGTCTTGAATTTCCACTATTTTCTTTAAAGGAGGATTGTAAATTAGTTAATGAATAATAAACTTGACTCGTAAATGTTATTTCTTGATTTTGGATAAGAATCTTCTAGTTTTAGTTTATATAGATTCATTTAGCATGTTTATTATTGAATTCAATAGAACGGTCAATAGATTTTATTACCTTATTGTATTGGCTCACTGTTACAATTCGATTAATTGTTCCTTATATCTACATATGCTTTCAATTGCGCAAGTTCAATTATAGTATGTTTACTTCAATGTGTATTTCAGTTTCCGTTAATGTACGTTATAATATATATGTTTCATGATAATAGAAACCAAATAGGGGGTAACCTTCCGGGTGGTACTCACATGCATGAGTGAAGAAGCATGAATGGAAATGAAAATGAAAAGAACCCTAAAAGGCGGGTATATGCCGGGAAATGAAAATGAAAAGAACCCTAAAGGCGGGTATATGCCGGGATAAGAAGAACCCTAAAAGGCGGGTATATGCCGGAACTAGGGAGTTGGAGTAGATGGGTAGTCCGGATCTAGCCTAGCTACTAGGATACACCCTCACCAAGACGGGAAAGGGACTAGTAGCCCACAGGTGGTTAGTTTCCGTACAGCTATGCCATCTCAAAGGAAAACCTCCAATCTCCAAACTCGATGTACGAGTTTTAACCGATGAATGTAGAAAACGAATGTAATGAAATGAAAGAGTTGGGTTGAGTGGCCCTCAATCCAACAAAGACTAAAGAGAGAATGCATAAGTGTTTCTTTTCCCATACCTTACTGAGCGTAAGCTCACGTCCTTACTTGTGGTGTAGGTAAAACGACGAACAAATAAGAAGAAAATGATGAACACGTAACGAAGCAGGGATGGATGATTTCGCACACATGAGATTCGGGTTGGCAAGGCAAAGACAAAGGAAAGTAAACGATTATGAATCAACGAAACTAAAGGAAAGAAAAAGGTTATGAATTTACAAGTTTAATTGATAGACGAAATGTTTGAATTGCTTAGTAATTTCTTTAAAAGATTTCTTACGCTTCCGCTATGATTTTCAAATGATTATTTTTAACGCTTCCGCATATATAATAATTTCACAACGAGTTTTAAGAAAGAGTTAGTAGCGATTCGGATTTACGCACTCTGATTTATGTCAAAAAGAAAAATTTAAAATTTTTACTCATTTTAATTGCTTTAAGAAAATCCAGGTCATTACATGTAATACCCCAAAACTATATTTTTCCCCCGCTTTATGATGTATTAAATTTCGGATAAGTAATATGTATGGATATTATATCATGTCGCGTGACGGTACACATTAAATTTATGCTTGAGAAGTATAAGGTTGATATTGGAAAATAATCCAAGTATAAAAATTAAGTAAAACATGTACAAATGCGTTTTCAGACAAGTTCCGGATGGCACAGATGGTGTGGACGTTGTTGAATTGAATCTGTACAATTTTTTGGGACATTTCAGACGCGTCTGTCTCGTCCGAAATCTGGCGCGGACGACATTGACGAGAAGGAAACGAATCTATACAAGTTTTGCTGCATTTTCAGACGCGTGGGTCTCATCCAAAATTTGCCTCGGACGACTGATCTCGTCCGAAAAATTAGAAAAATCTGCGAAACTCATTTAAAGTTATTCTCTTTCTTCCGATTTCTTGTTGCAATCAACAAGAACCTCTCTCCTCCTGCCTCCCTGCAACCCATTTAGTCCTCCCCTGCAGCTTGGAAGGCTTTCCACGTGCTTACATCTCAATGGACCACTCACCATTGATGTGTGTGATTATCTCCTGGGTGATTGCCTCATCAGTGCAGAGTTGCAGCTATCCCCTGCAGCTACTCAGCTCCTTCTCTCTCTGTCGTCTATAAGTGGTAAGCTCCCTGTGTTCCTACTACTCATTCTGTGACTAATCGATTCTGAGAGAGTGTGTTTTGGGTGTGAGTGGACTTGGTGGAGTGAGTGTCTGGTTGAACCATTGGTGTTGCTCTGAAGAATTCCTGTGAAGGATTTCCACCATAAAGGTAAGAGTTAATCTTGGAATTATTGGTCTGATCATGATTTCTGATTTAGATTGAATGAATAATGGGCATTAAATCTAAATGCTATCTTTGCATAGGCATTACTAGAAGTTCGGAAGGTTTGAAACATTGGCTGCTGTTGCTTACGCTTTTTGCAGTTTCTACTTGTGGTTAATTGCTAGAAAGATTGAGGTAAGAATTGGAATTGTAGTTGGCCAATGGAGGCTCTACATTACGGGTTTTGATTGCTGTAGATCAATGTTACTGTTAAATGTTCAATGATGGTTAATACCCCTGTTATAGCTGTTGAGTTATTGAAAAACATAGTAAATGGACATTGACAGATTCTCGTAAATCATGACCTAAACTAAACTTGGTGCAATGTTTGGGAATTAGTATTGTTAATTGCTTGAGACTGTTAATATGGTCTGGAACTGGATTGGAGATATACACTGCTTATTGTAAATTTAAACGGCTAGAATGCAATTCCCTGCCTATACGTTGCCTTAAAATCTTTATGCTTAGATTCAACTTTGAGTTTATTTAATTGGTATTATCTATGACACGTGAACTGTAGGTTATAGACTCAAGTATGGTAAACTGTCCTTATGCTCACTATGGATATCATTGAGTTTAACATACACTTAGCACGTCAACTCGCTTGAATTGAACCTAAGAAATGCCATGACGGATAGTTGTATAGAGTTGAAGTTGAGCTCTATACCTGATTGGGTTAAGACATGTTATCCTTGTTCGCATTGTTAATAAACAACTCAAATAATTGTTTGAAATTTGGAAATTTGATAAATTCACATAGTTATCTTAAATTGAGTTTCCGATTTCAATTGTACTTAATTATATTGGTTGTGTTTCCATTGTATGTTACTTTATATGATTTATTTTATGGCATTCATGCATCACCCTAGAACTTATAAAACTGTTCACATGCTGTATGTCATCCTAAAATATGTAAATAGTCATGTGGGGTTCGGGAGGATTGAGAATGGTTGTCGTGGTGACACCTCTATTGGAGTGCCTACCCCCACTTAGGGGGCACAAAGGCACAAGTTAAGCCGGGAATAGTAAGATTCTCAATTCTCTTTTACTGAAATCCCCATTGCCTTCAATAAAACGACTGGGTATGGCTCGTGGTGACACCCCTATTGGCGTGGTTCCTCGTCGGAAACACAGGTTAAGCCACGAGAGCAATTGACTTACCCATCGCCCCAAACTAACAGATGAGATACGGATCTCATCTGTAATGCATCGTGTGATCATGCATCATATGCATTGCATTAATTCTGATTCTTGTTGGGCGTTAGACTCATTGTTTTCCCTGTAATGTAGGTGAATAGTATAATGAAGATTTTGTACCAGTGGAGGAGGAGGCGTTCCAGGATGACCCCTCGTGTTATCAGCTGGTTTGACCTGATGGGTGTGACTCACATATTTTGGGACTTGTCATTATTTAAAAAGGGGTATTTTGGTAATCTGGTATTAATGGTCAGTATTTTGAAAAGGGTATTTTCAAATTTGGTATTAGAGGTATTTTGACAATTTAAGAACATTGTATTAGGGACTTTGGTATTTTGTTAAAAATACTTGGAAACTACATTTTAAATTTCTATTATTATTCCGCACTATTTACCCTGATTTCGTTTTCTTCTAAGAACTGATTTCAAATGTTGAATAAATTAAGTGAAAAATTTTATATGACGTATTTTCACAAAACGAGAAAAATAATTTTAAATTAACAGGGCATTACAATATTTCTATTCCAATTACATAGGATGCCTCACCCATATCTTTCATTTCAAAATTCTTCGAGAGAAACACCTTTACATCATGTAACGTTCCCTTATTATTGGCAACAAGAACAATATCGTCAACGTACAATACAAGGATACAAAACTTACTCCCACTGACCTTCATATAGATACACTGATCAACGATGTTCTCTACAAAACTGTACGACGTAATGGTATCGTTAAACTTAATGTACCATTGTCTGGAAGCTTGTTTTAATCCATAAATTGACTTCTTCAATTTACACACCAACTTTTCATTTCTAGGAAATGAAAACCCTTCTTGTTTATCCATGTACACTTCTTCCTCTAAGTCACCGTTAAGAAAGGCGGTTTTTACGTCCATTTGGTGAAACTCTAGATGATAATGAACTACCAAAGCCATAACTATCCTTAAAGAGTCCTTCGAAACCGGAGAGAAGGTCTCTTTATAGTCAATGCCGCCTTTCTGAGTATAACCTTTGGCAACAAGTCTGACCTTATACCTTTCAATATTACCTTTTGAATCACGTTTGATTTTGAAAATCCATTTACAACCAACGCGTTTCTTTCCTTCAGGTAACTCTACAAGTTCCCAGACTTTGTTGTCATCCATCGATTTCAACTCTTCCTTCATAGCATTAAACCACTTTTCGGAATTAGTACATTCCATGGCTTGACTGAATGAGGTTGGATCTTTATCATTACTCAAGTCACATTCCTCTTCAAGTGAATAAATCACATAGTTATCAGAAATTGCTGGTCTTTTCTACTTTACAGACCTTCACAATTCTGTTTCTTGTCATTGATCACTTATGACTTGATCATCATTGATATGTTCATCATTGATACGTTCACCTTGCGTGGTTTGAATATCCATATGTTGTTCCGGTATGTTGTTAGACTGTGACACAACGAAAGGAACAACAACTTGATGAGAAGTACTAGGTGTTGTTTCCTCCACCCGATTCTCTTGAATATTCACATTTCGTGATTCATCACTCCCCCTGAACTTGCCATTCTCAATGAATCGAGCATTTCCAGACTCTATTATTCTTGTACTATGCTTTGGACAGTAAAATATGTACCCTTTAGACTTTTCCGGATAGACGATGAAGAAACTATTGATGGTTCTTGCATCGAGCTTCTTTTCATGTGGGTTATATATCCTAACTTCTGCTAGACAACCTCAAACATGGATATGTCTTATGCTAGGTTTCCTTCCCGTCCACAGTTCATAAGGAGTTTTAGGAACTGCCTTACTAGGAACCCTATTCAGCAGATATACAGCGGTCTTTAAACCATGCATCCACAACGATAGAGGTACATTACTATTATTCATCATACTCCTAACCATTTTGATAAGAGTACGATTCTGCCTTTCAGCTACACCATTTTGTTGTGGTGTTCTCGGCATTATATATTGTGCACAAATGCCTCGACTTTCTAGAAATCTTGCAAATGGACCTTTGTTTTGTTCATTTTCATCGAATTTTCCATAATATTCGCCACCTCTATCCGATCTCACCACCTTTACTTTTCTATCTAGTTGTCTTTCCACCTCACCGATAAACATTTCTATAACGTTCATCGCTTGAGATTTTTCATGCAGTAGATACAGATAACCATAATATGAGAAATCATCCAAAAGTGATAAAATATTTTTCTCCACTCCATGACAGAGTGTCGAATGGACCACATATGTCGGTATGTATCAATTCTAAAAGTTCGCTACTTCTTGTGGCAGGATACTTTGATGTATGTTTAGTTTGTTTTCCTTTAATGCAATCTATACACACATCCCAGTCATTAAAATCTAATTGAGGTAGAATATTACTTTTCATTAACCTCATCATTCTTTCTTTAGATATGTGATATAGACGTTTATGCCATAAGAAAGCTGAACTTTCATTTGTTGCACTACGTTTAGTTCCAATCGCATGATCAACATTAAACAGAGATTCTATAAATTTAATATCAAGATTGAAACAATACAAACCATCTTTCATAATACCAGAACCATAACAGTATTCATGTTTGTACAATGAAAATACACCATCACCAATTTTAATATTAAAACCTTTACAACCCAACTTTGCAACAGAAATCAAATTCCTAGCACGTTCAGGAACATAAAGACACTCTTCTAGATCCAGGTGGTATCCAGTGTCCAGGATCAATCTATACGTCCCAATTCCTTCAATGCGTGCCTTCATTATGTTCCCCATATACAAGTACTTTTCAGTTCCATTTATGGGTTGGATTGAAAGAAATCTCTGCGTAACATGTGGCACATGAGTAGTAGCACCAAAATCTAACCACCAAGTATTATTAGATACTTCTATAATATTTGATTCAAAACATACTAAAACAAATAGTGTACCTTTCTTTTCGAACCAAGCTTTTCTTTTCGGACAATCCTTCTTGATGTGTCCAGTTTTGTTGCAGAAGTAGCACTCAAGCTCTTTTCAAATTTGGCCATCATTCAACTGTAATTGGCCTTTTTCCTTCCGTTTGTTCTTCTTACTTAGCTTTTCTTTGCTACTATTGGCTTCTTTCTGAAACTTCAAATGTACGGTATGGTCTTTCAATTTCTTCAACCTCCCTTCTTCTTGAATCAGCATGACCTTTATTTCTTGAAAGTTTCATTTTTCTTTAATGATGTTGTAATTCACCTGGAACTGGCCAAACTCAAGAGGAAGTGAGTTGATGATAAATTGAACCAAGAATGATTCATTTACATCCATACCCAACGTTTTCAGCTTTGCTGCCAAATTGGTCATGCTTGTTACGTGATCATGAATGGGTTACGACCATTCAAATTTCTTGGTCGTCAACTCACTCATCAAGCTCCCTACAACAAACTTATCCGTAATGTCTGATTGGGAATATGCCTTTATTTTCGACATGAAATCCTTAGCATCATTCTTCTTCAGCATCGATGGCTTAACATTTTCAGTCATCGTCATCTTCATTAAGCTCAAACACAGCCTGTTAGACCGCTCTCAAGTCTCATTATAAGACTTGTCAGCTTCCGTACTGGTCTCAGTAATGGCTGGTGGTTTATCACAAACTAATGCTAAGTCCAAATTCAATACACCCTGTTGAAACTAGATTTGTTCAGACCAGTCAGCATAGTTAAGACCATTGAACTTAATAGAAGCATTACCAGAAGCGAACAGATTAACAGAAGCTGCAAACAACACATGCTCATACATTAACGTTTTGTATAAACTAAACAAGATTAAGATAAATATAAACTTATTTCTTTAAGTTCACATTTGGGTAATCCTTAAAGAAATAAACAATCAATGATGTTATAATCTTTAATTGACTTATAAACATGTTCAACACAATATGTTTAATATCTTGGGTTATTGAAACATATCAATTAAATATGTAAACATGTCACTTTAATATTATTAACTATAAACTTTGGTCTACCTTTGGGTGACCTCCTAGTTTATAATTAATAATCTCATTTCAATAACATCACAATAATAAATGAATAAATTACACAATTTAATATTGATCATTTCAAAACTAGGTCCCTTTGGTGACTACTGAGTTTCTATACAACAATATTTTAATTGAGTAAGCTTTCATTTAATGACATATTATTAAATTGTCCTTTCATGCCTTTCGGACGACTAGCGGACAAGGTGATATCGTCCGAAATTTATTTATGTCGTCCAAAAAACACATCACAGTTTTGTACAGATTCAACCAAGAACGTCCGCAATCGTCCACGGCCTCCGCATCGTCTGAAATCGCATGAAAATTTGTACATATTCAAAACGATATCGTCCGCATAGCGTTTGCTTTGTCCTTAATCGTCCGAAAACATGTGAATCTATTACAGATTCAAAACGAGATCGTCCGCTGCGTCCATTTTCCTCAGCGATCGTCCGAAAACGTCCGATAGCGACTTTAATCTGTAATTTTCATTATAGTGGCGAATCTGTATCGTCCAAATATCCATACCCATCATCCTAAATCTTTAACTCATGCGTCTGCATGAAGAATAATCATACAGATTCTTCTGAAAACTATTTCTCCAGAATATATCCTAATTCCATTCTACTATTTCACCTAAAATTCTTTTCATGCATAGCTTTACGAAATCAAACATTCATTTTCATGCATATAACCTTTCATGAAATCTAACTAATCAAGTTTCATGGTAAATCAATACATTTATTAACCATGCTCTGATACCAATTGTAAGTAATTTTATGTTTCATACAAACAATCCATATGTCTCATTCAACAATATTGATTCAACCATTTCATGATTCGCGAATATTAAAATGATAATACCAACCTTGGTCCATAATAAAATAAAAGCTTTTGATGAAGATCTTGGTGTTGATTCTTTTATCGCCTTAAACCTTTCTCTTTAATCGTCTCTTCGATGATCAAGAAACACCATATAGTACACCGTAATTTTTCAGAGATTATTCGAGAGAGAGAGTCGGTTTTTTTCGTTCGAATGAATGCTATAATTTTCTCTCTAGGTGATGAAGAAGACACCCTTTCAAAGGTATCCCTCCATACATACCTTTTCAATCATGTTTCTTTAATCACATCTCTTCAACTATACTTTATATATTTAATAAGGTTAAGGAGAATGAATTAAAAATCAATTAACTTATTGTCTTTTGTGCTTAAAAATCATCACATTAAACACTTTAATATTAAATCAATGTTACTTTAATTAACATTGACCACATTAATAAATTATTGTTAAATAATCTCACAGGATGTGAGCAAGGGGCAATCCGACTGGGTGGATGTTGCCAAAGATGTCTGGTTTGAATTTGCCTAGGGAGAGAGAAATCACCTACTTCATACAAATACGAAGCTTCGCCACATGTCATCCTGGAAGGCTAGCTGTTACATACATAGAAGATAATGGGACTTGCCCTTACTATTCATTTCTAACTTTAATTTTATATTTTAATATTACATTTATATACACTTATTTATTAATAAAACTATGGGTAATTATCAATATTAATACTAAAGTATGAAATTTTTTTTGATTGACATCTTAAACTTTATTTTTGTTATCTAATATCTCAAAATATGAGGCGTTAGCAACATACACCGTCATTGTTATAGAGTCTGTTAAATTGTCGATATTTTCCATTTCCACTACGGAAAAGTAATGATGGATATTTATCATTTCTGCAACAAATACTTGTCTTTTATTGTAGGTCGAAACTACTCTTTTCGCTATGAAAAATACATTTCCATAACATATACTTATCTTCCGCTACGGGTGGAAGTTACCTTTTTTGTAGCAAAATACACGTTTCCACTACAAAAAATATCATTTCTGCAACGTTGGTATCCTCTATTTAACAGACTCTCTAACTATAAAAGTGTTCGTTGTTAACGCCTTAAACTTTGAGTTATTAAATAACAAAAATAAAAATTGAAAGTATTAGTTAAATAGATCCTATAGTTCAAGGTTAATATTAATAATTAGCTTAAAATTACAATAATATAATATATATTATATAAATCAAACAATAAAATAGACATAAATATCACGTCAAAATACCTTATACTTCAAAGTGTAACATATCTTCAAAATTAAAATATTTATTTACAAAAAAGAAGGAAGAAGCTAAATCAAGTAATGACAGACTCTCTCCCTCACAAAATGCTGTTTCTATGCACTAATTAATCACTCTTGTAATAAAAAAAACACAGAAGGTAAACCAGTTTATATGGTCTCTTTTTTTAACTAATGAAACTCAGCAGTATAATCCCAGTTTATCAACATGTATTCATATGATTTACCCATGTAAATGAAGGGGATGAAACCGGCAAGGTGCACTCGACAGAGCTCCCGTTTTTACGGCTGATACCATCAGTAATCCTACATCGTTCGGTTCACCATCTTCATCTGTTCATAAAAAAAAAAATTCAAATTTCGTTCATTCGACAGAATTGCCAAGAGTCTTTACGATTTTTGGTAAATCAGCCTTCAGCCAGTGATTAAGTTCTAATCAGCTGTCAAGACCCCATCTTAAACAGTTTGAACATGATCATTCCAAGTGTTGGTAACTTCATTTAGTTACTAAGTTATCTCTGTCAATATGCCAGAATGAAAGAAGTAGAAGAGATGCTTACCCATTTATCGGTCACAGAATCGTCCGGCGAAAATGGGGAAGGCATATTCCTTAAAAGTCCTACATCGTCGTCTCCAAAATCGACTACTTCAGCTTTTCGAGCTGCCAATTCATCGTTCTCTAGTCCTCTTAACGCCTCCAAGACTTCGCTCATAGGAGGTCTCTCATCTCTCTGGACATGTAAACACCGAAAAGCCAATTCCGCTACCAATGTTATAATCCTTCTCACTGCATAATCCTTTTCAAACTCGAGAGATGGATCTACTAACTCAGCCAATGCATGTTTTTGAATTTTAGTGAGTGCCATGTTGGCCAAATTGATATCCGTTCGATGCCTATTCGTATCAACTGCTTGTAATGACGAAATTAACTCGATCAAGACCACCCCAAAACTATAAACATCACTCTTGTCAGTGAGATGGTAGCACTGGTAATACTCTGGATCGACATATCCCGGAGTCCCTTGTGGGGCCGTCGAAACATGGGTCACATTTGTCGGAAAAAGCCTTGATAACCCGAAATCAGCCACTTTTACGTGAAAGTTGTGGTCGAGAAGAATGTTATCAGTTTTGACATCTCGATGAATAATGTCCGAACTATGGAGGTAAGCCAGAGCATCGGCTGTCTCTATGGCGATTCTTAATCGGAGAGGCCAAGTGAGCAAACCAGAGTTAGCTCTGTTTCCATGGAGATGGTCAGCCACTGTTCCATTCGAAACGAATTCATACACGAGGAGGAGCTCTTGGCTATGTCTCGATGTGCATCCGTAAAGCTTCACGAGGTTATGGTGTTGCAAACGAGTGAGAATCTCTACTTCATTCTTGAACTGCTCTACACGTTTCAAATTATGTTCATAAAGGCGCTTCACGGCAACAGCTCGGTTGTCTCGCAGCTTCCCTGAAGAGGAAGCAATGCAAACAGTGAAAATCACGTAAATAAAGTACACAAAACTCACATTGTGTATAGAAGAATTTTCTTACCATAATAAACCTTTCCAAAGCCTCCGTCTCCGAGTTCTTTAGACACGTGAAAACTATCGGTGGCTTCTTCAAGTTCTTCATAACTAAAGACTTGTGCTCCAAAGTAGTTGCTCTTGTACCCACCCCTCTCAATGCTGACTTTTGAATAGGTATAAGAAGGAATGCTTTTGGAGAGGTTTGTGGAGGGAGAAGAAAAGCCATTGCTTGAAGGAGGGGAAGGAAGGTCTTTGGATTTAGCCTGAAAAGCTAGTTTCTTCTTTTTTTGTCTAACAAAGACCATCCTGCAGCCTAAAAGCACAGCCAAAATGGCTGCACCTCCAACTGAAACGCCTGGAGCGAAGACAAATATCTTATTTATCACATTAAATAAACATTTTCACAAGACAATAAGGATTACCTATTATGATGGGTGCTTTGATACTTTTATTTCCTTCTCCTGCTTAAAGCAAATTGAGAAACAAATCAGTAATTTTACGTGAGCATAAAGTTGTGCATGTTCATATATATATATATATATATATATGAGAAAGAGAGAGAGACCATATCCAGAAGAACGTGAGACTGGAGGACAAAGTTAAAACACAAATACGAGACCACATAGAAAATGTTGTACTAAAGGAACACCTTAATATTTGATAGAGAAAACAACATCAACTAAGCATGTTTTGCATGTGGAACCTTTAACACTTGAAGGAAGGTTTTCCTCTAACCCTAAACTACCCACAAACCTAGTTTTTCTCCACAGGTCCAGAACCTATCTCCCTCTCCATATATACTCCCCTCTCACTGTTACACGTCTCTTTCAACACACATCCCCCAATATTCTGCTCCTAACTAATCTTGGCCCTCAGCAAGGTCTCATATGAATTTACTCCCTGATTACAATTGTGCCCCAACAACCCTCCTGCAATATGTTTTCGCAAACACCTCATTCTCCCTGACCAATTCTCTCGTAACAGCATAATTTACATTTGAATTGTAATAATAATAGTATTCATAAAAAAGACAACAGACACTTCAAACGCACAGGGCGTTCCACTTCGATAAAGCCCCAAATTTTTACCTGGAAAACGTAGTAGGAACAGGAGATATCAAACAAATACTACTTACAATATGCTTTCACACTCAACGACCAAGTGTCTTAGTTTGACATCTGATTCCACTTAAAAACACATAATGATTCCATGTAAAGCACTGTGGACATTGATTTTACTGTACTAGTTACAATAACTCAGGCAGAAAGGCCAAGAAAGCCTTTATAATGGGAAGCCAAGATTCTACACCAATGTCAACTAATCGGCTTAGATAATAAATGCAGCGCAGAAAACACAAGTAAGATTCTGCAGCGTAAAGTTTAGAGACATTTTTCTTAGAAATATTAAATATATTTAAATACTATTTTGCGAAAAAGTTCAAATATCCAATTATTAGAACTTCAGAGTCGCTGGTCAATCAAGAAACATGAACTTCCAAATGATTGTTAATTGGCACCTTCCATGCATGCAATGTGTTGACTAATTATTCATTTGTTAAAATAAATTATTAAAAAAATGACCAAATTCTGTAAATGGATTGGAAAGCAATGAAGATGAGCCTTCTCCTCATTATAGAGAAACTAAAGATCAAGGAGTAAGTTAAACAAAAAAACAAAAATTTTCTCCAAAATGAATTCAAAGAAAATGAGGGATGAATTGTTGGAAAAATTGACAGCTTACTTGATCCACAAGTTGATGAAGATGATCCATCCTTGCAAAGGCAAGTAAATACGCCAGAATTCGTGTTTGAACCACACAAACCTCCCGACCTTTGGCATTCATCACAAAAATCGCTGGTGTTAATCTTCCACTCTAATTGAAAACCAGAGTCTATCGCACTAATCAAACTCTCTTTGACCATATTGCTAGCTAAAGTCTGGATTTTTGATTCGAAAATCCAAAGATGAACATTTCTATGGCATAAGTTTATCATTTGACCAACTACTTCACTCGATACAGAATTCTGGGTCACAAAGAAGTTTGCATAAGCAGTTTCATTTATGGTGCAGTTGAATTGAGTAGTCAAGGTAGAACTCGGTATAAGATTAAGTGTTGAGCATCCATAGAATAGAATTAGCTCTTCGCTAGATGAGGTATAGCTAAAGGACGTTTCATCCAAAGTGGAATTAACAAGGTATTGAGGACAAACATCTTTCCAATAATCCAATCTAGAAACATTAAGAGTGTTTGCTTCATTGATTTCGAGGACTCTGTACCGTGTCGAAGCGATAGTGATCAACGGGACTTCACCAGTGCAGTTCAACTGAAACTCAGGGTGGCCACAATAACTTGGCCGATTTCCTCCCCAGAAGGGATAGCTGAGAGTTGAAATATTAGCACACTGGAATGTAGAACTGCAGTTTATGTACTGCTCATCATCTGCACCTAGAGATAATCGAACTTGAACAAAGATTATGATCATGATTATGCTCGTGAAGATAGGAGACATGATTTGGGAGAGATTATGAATATTCATTGAGGGAGAGAGAGAGAGAGAGGTAGATGTTATAGCTGGGTTTTGCGCAGTAAGGTGTTTAAGTTTTCCTAGAATGCTTCAAATATAAAATTTAGTTGACTGGTCAATGATGTAGTTAAAGAACCACATTTTCAAGCGTTCCCTTTATTAAATCTAAGTTAGGCAGGCAGGTCTTGAACTTCTTAGTCAATTGTTCTGTTTAAACCTCTGTGTTGCCACCAAGAATGATCTTTCTTTTAGTTATACTGCATCTATATATATACCCAGAAGCATAAAATTTGAGGACATGAATATAATTTTAGACTGGGGCTAAAAGTGGAAGTACCGTCTCAGCCACAAAGCTTCAAGACATCAAACCCACCCATTAGTCTTCTGTCCATCAGCTACGAACGCCAAAGGAATAAACTTTCTTTTCAGCAGTTCATTTTTTTCTAACAAAATTGTGGTAGGTCTCAATTCTTGTGTTTGTTTTTTACAACTTTCCATTTCATGACTCGGCAGGTTTGAATTTTTTAAACTTGCTTGCATCGTAATGTCTTTTTCGTAATGGTTATATACAATAAATAAAAGCTAGGAGTTAGGAAACTACAGAAGCCATAGTCCGAGTCAAATCGGACTAATTCTTCCCCTCCAAAACATCTCTAGAATTAGTAAAAATGAGATCAGCGTGGATGGGATATGTGTAAAAAGAATAAAAAATTATATCCAGCACCGAAATAAAATTGTCTCCGAAGACAAACTTATCTAGAATGCAAAGACTACGACAAAACTTGAATGCAGACATAAAAACATGGCCGAATTCAAAGTAAGTGTTTGATCCAAAACCAGAACTTAAGGCATCCAACTCTCTTGACTTCAAAAGCCCGTGATTTTTCTACCTGAGCGAGAAAAAAGATGGGTATACAACATGTTTTACGCTAAGTATTTTGACTATTAACCAGACAACACGTTCTATGTTATTCTGCAATATTTTCTTTTCATACTGTCATAGTTAATATGCATGTTTATGCTGAAAAGCATTCAATGAAGTTGCCAAATTTAAATGTATTGGAATCAGCCAGAGGCAGATGAGTACTGTAATTCCATAGCCAAGCATCTCTTTTAGCTGTCAAACATGTTAAGGTCATAACAGCAACAGCACCATGAAGAGTAGGTATCTTAGTCATAACTCACAAGGGTACGCTTTATTGTAGAGTAGGTTTGAAAGGGACGGGTCATCTAAGCTAGAAGAAAATAATTTCACATATCCTATTATGAAACTTTACTGGAAATTTTTGGAGTTCATGCTTCCGATGAATCTTCGCCACTGTACAAGTACGGCAGTGTTAATGAAGTTAACTTTTCAAATCTCTATGTAAAAACAGATCAACCCCGTATTGGTGCCTATTGGCCAATTCCTTTCTACCCTTCTGCCAAGTGCCACCACCATCAAGATTTTCTTTCCCATCATTTTCGAAATACAGAAAATGAGAGTGGGACGATAAGATAAGAGGGAAAAATGCACTGATTTTAGGATCTAGAATCGGGTAAATTTGTGGGTAAGACTAACATTAATCATTAAATCAAGGGAACTAAAGAGAAAGTTAACCATGCCTGATCGTAAAATTTTGGTTAATTACATACCTGGTGAAGGGACCGGGGCTCCACTGTTCTGTACTGGACAAGAGTCGGACCCATCAGCCTGACCTTGGCAATAGCAAGTAGTTCGATTCAAACTCAGATCATAACCACAAACACCCTTGGATTTTGTGCACTCATCACAATCCCTGTCCACCTTCCACTGCACATCGAATCCTTGTTGAATGGCCTGAAGCGCACTAGTTGAATACAAAATATTACTGTAACTGGACAACGAAATCGGAATAACCACACTAGCGTTGCAAAGTAAAGGGCCAACAGCGCCGGCTTGAATGTACCCAAATCGAAACGAAGGACAGTTGAATTGTCCCGCGAGGAGTTCAGTTGAAGAGATGCAGTAGATTAGAGAGATGTTTTGAAACCCAGGAACCATATCAAACAGGTTGTAATCAAGAGTGGTGTTAAGGAATTTGGGTGGGCAGAGATCGTCGGCGTAATCGGCTCTCGCGATCGTGAGAGTCCGCGTGTTTTCCAATAATTCCAGAACGTGATAATTTACCCCCGTAATATTTATGCTCGTCATATTTACGTCGCAGCTGAGCTTCAGAGAAGGATGCCCACAACCTTCCGGCCGACTACCTCCCCAGAACGGAAATCCGACGCCGGTGATCCTTCCGCAGCCGAATGTGTTGCTACAGCTCGAGTACCAATTGTAAGAACTCGACAAAAATGGAATTTCAACCACGACCCAGAATAGAAGAGCAAGAGAAACGGGAATCGGAGGAGGGAGAAACCGGAAACCCATCACCGGGGAGTAGAAACCAGTAGAGCAGTGAATTATAGGGTTGTAGAAAAATCTGAGAAATAGGTATCCATCCAATCAAGGAAATTGACGAAGCAATGAAGTGACGGAATTTCGAATTCGGGAAATCGCCGAATAACCAAGAGTTTTGAATCGATCATTTGTAAAATTGGATGGCTGTGATTATCTTAACACCGGTTTGAGATTTACGGCATAGAAAGCCCAGACCCCAGAGCTGCATCAATTTTGAAATTTTCTTCCAAATTCTTGACATTTTGCGTTTGATTGTTGAGAATTCAAGCGAAGAAGTTTTGTCGAAAAAGTGATGGATTTCTCGTCACAAAATGACGAGGTGGTTGACTTGTTTTCCCTGTTGACTTTTGTTGTTGTCTCTATGAGAACATGGCAAAGTTTAATTGGTTAAGGTGTTAAGTTCTCGCTTTTAAGAACATAGAACCGAATCGAACCGAACCGAACCGAATCGAATCGCACACGGGTCGTAGACAATATTGCTTTGATTATTCGAACATAGAAACCTACGCCATATGCAATATACCCATGAATTAACGACAAATGCATGCCTATTTTCTGCTCAGTTTCATATGAAGGCAATCTTAACGGCTAACCAAGTAGCACAAATATAATATTTACGATAAGAAATCGTGTATTGTGTACATCATTAGTTTGATCTATCCTTTGTGACACAAGCTCGAGATCTATCGATTGGGTATCAGTTTCACCCAATTCAACCGTAGTCAATGCAGCAAGACCTCGTGCAAGATCTGATCAAACATTGTAACTGGGGCAGCAAGAGATTCATATGACATATGGTCAGTTGTGACCCTCCGACCTGCCTTGGTCCGACCTATTGGAAAAAGCCCACAGGCGATCATTGTACAACTGGTGGTAACTGTAAGGTTCAGAGAACCTGTTTGTATTGGTGAGGTATCAACAATAAGAATGAAAATTCAATTTTATTGGGATTTTCTTCAACCAAAGATACAATCAAATGAAATCCTTGTCCAAAATAAGACTTACATGATATAAAACTCCATCAATCTGATATTGACATTACAGAAAAACTATATCTTATATGGATGCTTCATCTACACCGTTTTATTTGCTCCATAAAATCACACTTATACCAGATCAAACTCCAGAAATGTCTCCATCAGCAACAGAAATAATAAATCATTTGGTTCTTACTTCAGTTCTTGTGCTGCATCCTTCCACTCTCCGCTCCGGCATAAGGATCGATTTGGACGTTAATAACAACAGGTTTCCGGGCAGAAAATGACTCCGAAAGGGCACTTTCCAGTTCATGTGGAGTCCCCACCAGATACCCTTTACCTCCAAATGCTTCAATCATTGTGTGATAGGCTGCACCGGGGACAAACGAAGTGGGTGCCGGATCGTCTTTGTACGGTCCGTCGATTTCTTCCGGGCTCCTCCTATCACCCCCGTATACACCGCCATTGTTGAAGACTATCACAACAACTGCCAACTGGTATCGGACCAATGTCTACAAAATCAAGAAGAAGTGCGCAACAGATGAAGTTTCAATAAAAAGGGTGATAATAAAATATATAGATTCCAGTTAGCCAAGCATTAGTCTAGAAAACTCTTTGATTTGGGTAAGTTAACTTGGTCGCTGAACTGTTAGGATTTAACTACTCTCACCGGTTTGGTTCTTGGAGAGACAATTGATCAGTTTTTGTCCTGAAAGTCAAAGGAATAAGGCATTTTTAAGGGACATTTTCACCCTCAAGACAGTGTTCCTTGTACAAAACTACCAACATTTAGGCAGAAATTTAGGTACAGAAGTATCTAATTAACCAATTCCTAGCAGGACATTACACACGTAATGAGAACCAGTATTATGACAAGGATCCAACCATGCTACAACGTATGAGAACATTATAAAAGCCTAACAAGAGGATGGTATCCTCTTCCTCTTTTCTCGCTTTGTCTATTCTTTGGCCAAATCTAACTCATTTATTTCAAATAAACCAGATTAGGCTAAGTTATGGAACAATGAAATGCATATGATTGATCTCGACCGATAAAATATGAACCATTATAATACAACTAAAGATCCAGATTAAGGGTTGAAAATCTTAAATTTGATCACAAGGGTTAATGACTCCTGAAGATCAAGTTTTCAAAATAGCTATTTCTAGGGAAACTTAATCAAACCAAGATGATATTTTAGGAGAGAAACGAGAGCTTTAGCAAGATTCTCACAGAAAATAAGGAAGAGCACTAGCAAGATTTCGCCAACTAGAATATTAGCAGGCAGATAAATAAAAACACGCAAGAGATCATACCTCGACTTCCATGGCACTGAATGTGAATCCAGAGTCTCCTTCGACGGCAACAACCAGCCTGTCGGGTGAAGCAACGGCTGCTGCAATGCAATATCCCAAGCCAACGCCCATTGTCCCCCATGTTCCAGCATCTAACCTGGTTCTTGGCTCAGTCTGAACCAACACAGATCGACCAACGTCCATTGTATTAGCCCCCTCAGAAACCAATATAGGAGCTGGACTGCCTAAAGCCGCAATTGCATTTCTGATTATCCTCATTGGTGTCAAAAAATTAAATGGCACAACGTCTTTCGACAATTGGACTTCCATTCTCGATACATTACCCTTCGCTTTCTGAGAAATAGATTCCACCCAAGAATGAGATTTCCCCAAACAAAAAGGATCATCCTTGATCTCCTTATTTATCATTTCGATAACCTGTTTTGCATCTCCAACTAAACCCAAATGTGGTTTCCTTAGTTTAATTTCTTCCTTAGAAATGTCTACCAAAATAAATTTCACGTCCTTGGACCACTTAGGTGGCTCACCAAAATGCAGCAACCAATTGAGCCTAGCCCCTACAACTAAAGCAACATCGCACTTACCAATGGCTAGTGATCTTGCTGCTGTCGCAGCTAGATCGTGAGAGTCGGGTATCAAACCTTTGCCCATTGGAGTAGGAAGAAAGGGGATTCCAGTACTCTCTACGAGCTTTCTCAATGGCTCTTCAGCTCTAGCAAAAGCTGCTCCTTTTCCGAACAAAATTAATGGCCGCTCCGCGTGACGAAGTAATGAAACGGCTTCTTCAATTTGAGAAGAAGGAACCTTCGGAATCTCCTCTTTCTTTATAGAATTTTCCGCTTCAACAAGCAATTTCTCAGCTTCGGATTCAGTAATAGTTTGATGAAGAACATCCGTGGGAAGGTCCAAATAACACCCACCGGGACGACCTGAAATCGCCCAATCGAGAACCTGAGCGACACACTTCGGAATCTCGGAAATGTCTTTGGCCTTTGCGGAAAATTTAGAAAAGGGCTTCACAGCCTCAATCTGATCAAGCTCCTGAAAGTCACCGAGACCGAAATCTTTTTGATCACATGAACCAGAAATCATCACCATAGGCCAAGCATTAGCCATGGCGTTGGAAACCCCAGCTAGACCATGAACGCAGCCAGGACCAGACACAGTCAAAAGCACACCAGGCCGACCAGTAAGATATCCATAAGCAGAGGCAGCGTAACCTGCAGACTGCTCGTTATGGAAAGCGATAAATCGAATTCCGAGCGAGACAGCTCGGTTAGCAAGTGACGTGACGGGAATCCCGACGACGCCGAACATCCGGTCGACCCCAAAGCGAGAGAGGGACAGCGCGGCGAGGACGTTGCCATCGAATTGTTTGTGAAGATTGCTTTCGCAAGGAGCTTCAACTTCAGGTTTCGCCATTAAAGCAGAGCTTGAGAAGAGAAGGTAGAGGAGAGTTTCCAATAATTCTCGAATGAAAAAGAACCAGAGCTTCGTCGTTGCATTTAAATGAAGCAAAAAAGAAAAAGAAAATATAATTAAAAATTTTAGCGCAGCTCTGGACCAATCAGAATTCGAGGAAAATCTACTTCTTTTATTACTTAATTAATATAATTATTTATTTATTATTTCAAATCTAATCATTGAAACTTAGTGGTCAATTACTACAATATAAGCGAAGAAAATAGAGAAATTAAATGAAAATAATTATAAATTATGGTATTTACTTTTTATGAAAGTCAAATTTACACTATAATATTAAAATTTTTATTAAGTTAATCACTTATTAAGTATGCATTATAGTATACATTATTCTTGAGTGTTTCTCTATAATTATTATAACGTCTCTAGTACTCTCAGTATAATATTATCTGCTTTGCACCAAATTTGTCACGATTTTATTCTTGGAGTTAGCAAAAAAACGCTGTTGAAAAATAACGTTGAATAACGAACGAGATTTGAAAAGAGAAAGAGAAAACAGTAGACAACGAATTTACGTGGAAAACCCAAGACGGAAAAAAACCATGGGCAGAGGAGAAATCACTATAGAAATTGGTACAACGAGCTTTGCGGCTCAAGCATATATTTATAGTAATAAAGAAAACCCTAGTCATTATGGAACTGAAAACCCTAATCCTGCAGGAATTAGGAAACCTCCAATGTGGGCCAAACTGGCCTGGCCTAATTAGAATCCGGGTCACACTGAACCCTAACAATCTCCACCTTGACACGAATTCCACCCTATAAATATAACAATAGAAAACCTCCTCTTCCACAAACGCCCATCAGGGAGAAATCAACAGCTAATACCAACCAAGCTCAAACAATGCTTGAACTTGGGTGTGGGCAAAGTCTTTGTCATCATATCAGCAGGATTATCATGAGTACTGATTTTACTAACTGCAAAATCACCACGAGCAACCACTTCACGAACAAAATGATAACGAATATCGATGTGCTTCGTCCTCACATGAAACATTCGATCTTTAGTGAGAAATATTGCACTCTGACTGTCGCAAAACACTGTGGCAATCTGCAAATCTCCACTGAGCTCACCAAACAAACCTTTTAACCATATAGCTTCTTTACAAGCCTCTGTAATAGCCATATATTCTGCCTCTGTAGTAGACAACGCAACGGTATCCTGTAAGGTAGCTCTCCAACTGATAGCGCAACCCCCAACTGTAAAAACATATCTAGTAAGAGATCTCCTCTTATCAATATCCCCCGCATAATCAGAATCAACATATCCAATGACAGGATCTCGAGTTCTTCCAAATTGAAGACAAGTGTCGCTAGTTCCCCGCAAATACCTAAGAATCCACGGAACAGCTCTCCAGTGTTCCTTTCCTGGATTTGCCATGTACCTACTAACTACACTGACTGCATAAAATAAATTTGGACGCGTGCATACCATAGCATACATGAGAGATCCCACTACACTAGAATACGGAACTCGTGACATATAATTAATTTCATCATCTGAATGCAGACATAAATCAGATGAAAGCCTGAAATGAGTTGCTAAAGGAGTACCAACAAGTTTAGAGTTATTCATGTTAAACCTGCAGAGAACTTTCTAAATGTACCTCCTTTGACTTAGGTACAATTTCCTAGATTTTCTATCTCTCTGCATCTCCATACCAAGTATCTTTTTCGCTGCTCCCAAATCTTTCATCTCAAACTCTTTACTCAGTTGTGCTTTAACCCTTCTGATTTCTTCAATATTTTTAGCTAAGATTAACATATCATCGACGTATAAGAGCAGATAAATCACTGACCCATTCTGACTGTTCTTTATATAGACACAGCTGTCATAATTGCTCCTTTTGAAATCTTGAGCAAGCATGAATGAATCGAACTTCTTATACCACTGTCTAGGCGACTGCTTTATACCATAAAAGGGACTTCTTCAAAGAACAAACATAGTCTTCTTTTCCAGAGACTACAAAACCTTCAGGTTGCTGCATATAGATGTCCTCCTCAAGCTCTCCGTGTAAAAAGACAGTTTTCACATCCAACTACTCAAGCTCAAAGTCGTGCATAGCCACAACACCCAGCAAAGCTCGAATCGAACTATGCTTAACCACTGGAGAAAACACATCTGTGAAGTCTACACCTAGAATCTGACTGTACCCCTTAGCAACCAACCGTGCTTTGTACCTGTCTTCTTCAACACCTGGTGTACCTTCCTT
This sequence comes from Begonia loranthoides, assembly GCA_022433065.1. Taxonomy (NCBI): domain Eukaryota; kingdom Viridiplantae; phylum Streptophyta; class Magnoliopsida; order Cucurbitales; family Begoniaceae; genus Begonia; species Begonia loranthoides. The sequence continues at coordinate 4,947,876 of CM039485.1, forward strand.
TTTCTTGAACACCCATTTGCAGTGAACCACTTTCTTTTCTTTCGGCAATTTAACTAAGTCCCATGTGCCGTTTTTGTGAAGAGACTTCATCTCCTCCTGCATGGCAATCATCCATTTCCCTGAATTTTCTGAACTCAATGCCTCTGAATAAGAAGACGGTTCTTCACTAGAATCAATGCTTTCAGCTACACTCAAAGCATAAGCAACCAAATCTGTTTCACCATATTTCTGTGGAGGTCTAATCTCTCTTCTTGGCATGTTTTTAGCGATGGAATACTCTGTCGAAGTTGATCCTGGTGATTGTGCGGAAACTGTATCACCCTGATTATTTGAACTGGTCTGACTTGAGGACTCTGATGTCGACCCTGTTTCAACTACAACCTCAACCTCGCTACCTGATAGATCATTAGTCTTATGTATCAACCCTTTAGAAGATGAATTTCCAAGCATAGCAGCTTCATCAAATACCACATTTATGCTTATTATCACTTTCTTAGATTCAGGGCACCATAACCTATATCCCTTGACACCAAATGGGTATCCCAGGAATATACATTTCAATGATCTTGGCTCTAACTTGCCATTATCAACGTGAGCATACGCGGAACAACTAAATACTCTCAAACCTGAATAATCAACAGGATTACCAGACCAAACTTCTTCAGCAGTTTTCTTATCAAGAGCATTTGACGGAGAACGATTCACAATATAACAAGCAGTAGCAGCAGCTTCAGCCCAAAACAACTTAGGTAAACCGGAATCTGAAATTATGCATCGCACCTTTTCCATTAAAGTTCTATTCATACGCTCTGCCACTCCATTTTGCTGTGGAGTTCCCGGGACTGTCAGATGCCTCATAATGCCTTCTGACCTGCAGAAAGAGTTGAACTCTCCCGAACAAAACTCTAAACCATTATCGGTGCGTAAACATTTTACCTGCTTCCATGTCTGCTTTTCAATTAAAGTCTTCCACTCCTTGAACGTAACGAACACATCACTTTTCTTCTTGAGAAAGAACACCCAAAGCTTTCTTGAAAAATCATCAATCATGGTCAACATATAATGTGCCCCTCCCTTGGACGGCACTTGTGCTGGACCCCAAAAATCTGAGTGGATGTAACCTAATATTTCTTTCATACTGTGAGTGGCTGTAGTGAATGTAACTCTCTTCTGTTTCTCGAAAATACAATGCTCGCAAAACTGTAATTTGCTTGTGCTCTGACCATTTAAAAGTCCTCTTCTGCTAAGCTCATTCATCCCATTTTCACTCATATGCCCCAGACGCATATGCCATAATCTGGTAAGATCTTCATCTGACAATGAAGTACCAACTGCAGCATCCCCTACAACTGTAGATCCCTGCAAAACATATAAATTTCCAGATTTTCTCTGCCCTTTCATCATAGTAAGAGAACCACGGCTGATCTTCAAAACTCCACCTTCACCGGTGTACCTGTACCCTTTCAGATCAAGAGTACTCAACGAGATAAAATTTCTCTTCAAATCGGGAACATGTCGCACGTCACAAAGTGTTCTGACAACACCATCATATATCTTGATTCTGATCGAACCAATCCCTGCTATCTTGCACGATGAATCATTACCCATCAATACTGCACCTTTTAGCACTGGCTCATATGTCGAAAACCAATCTTTGTTGAGACACATATGAAACGTATAGGCCGAATCCAGAATCCATTCCTGGGATGGCTTTGATATTCCGTCAGACACTACCAGAAGATCTCCTCCTGATTCACACTTGTTTTCTTCAGCGACAACAGCTTCACCAGAATTCACTGGTTGTTTTCCCTTTTGATCAGCTTGCTCTTTTCTCTTATTCTGCAATTTGTAACACTCAGATTTAATATGCCCTTTTTTCTGACAGAAAAAACAAACTTTGTTTCTGTTCCTAGACTTTGATATGCTTTTCGAATCCCTTCTGTTACTGTTCCCTTTATCAGACCTCTCTGATGTTCTACCCTGGGTGATCAATGCCTCTCCTTGAGTTCCAGATCCAACTACAAGGTGCTTCATCCTTTCTTTTGAAAGCAAAGCATCGTAGACATCTTTCAAAGTCAACGTGTCCCGACTGTACAGAATGGTATCCCGGAAAATATTGTACGATGCAGGCAATGAACGTAGCAAAATCAAACCTAAATCCTCCTTATCATATTTGCATTCCATTGCTTCCAAATCCGAAACAATTCATTTGAATGCAGCCAAGTGTTCTTCAATCGAAGTTCCTTCTCCCATATGATGAAAATATAACTACTGCTTTAAATGCAGCTTACTCGTCAGGGTTTTATGCATGCACAATTCTTCTAACTTTGTTCATATTTCAGCAGTAGATTTCACCTTCATGACATCCTCTAAAATCGCATTTGATAAATGAAGACGGATCACAGATAACGCTTTTCTACCCCTCAATAATTTTTCCTCCTCAGTCAAAAACGCTGGCATATTATCGAACCCCAATAACGTATTGTCCAATTCCATCTGAGCAAAGAACATCCCGCATCTTTATCTGCCATATCAGAAACCTCGTATTCCGATCTAACATCAGAATTTCATATTTCATCGAAGTCATCTCCAAAAATTTTAACTTTATCTCAAAATATCCGCTCCAAGTATTGACGCCTCAAATATTGCAGAATAATCCAATTATCTCAACCCAAATATTTTCAGAAATAATTTCACCAAAATATTCACAAATAATTCAAAGCAATATCAACTTCCTGTAAAAATCCAAAATTTATCAACAAAAATTTCCCCCTGTTCTCAATCGGCTGAACGGATCGGAACTTGGAATTGCCGCTCGAAACTGCGGCAGTAGTCGGACGTCGGCGCAGGGGATTTGTTCGGCGTCGTTCGCGCGGTCGGCGATCCCTCTCCTCTCTGTTATGTATCGATGAACGGAGACGGGTTTCTGTCTTCGGCCGACAGTTGATCGACGGCGCGGGCGCTTCGCTGGACGGAAGGATCGGCGACGTGCAGCGCGGTTTCGTTCTTCTCTTCGCTGGACAGTAATCGCCGACGGTCGAAGTTGCAGATCGCGGCAGGGCAGGTTCGTTCGTCGCTGGAGAAGAAGAAGGCGCTGCGGGCAGGGCGGACAGACTTCGGGCAGGGCAGCGGGCAGCCTCCTTTTATTTTTTTTTCTTTTTCAATTTCTTTTTTCAAACTAAAACATAAACCCGTTCCACCTCCGATAAATCGAAAACCTCAATTTTCAGAAACCTTCAACTTCCCTCTAATATCAATTGTTGAAAATTGGTATAAAAAACTTCAACCATAGCTCTGATACCAATTGTTGAAAAATAACGTTGAATAACGAACGAGATTTGAAAAGAGAAAGAGAAAACAGTGGACACCGAATTTACGTGGAAAACCCAAGACGGGAAAAAACCACGGGCAGAGGAAAAATCACTATAGAAATCCGTACAACGAGCTTTGCGACTCAAGTATATATTTATAGCAATAAAGGAAACCCTAGTCATTATGGAATTTGAAACCCTAATCTTGCAGGAATTAGGAAACCTCCAATGTGGGTCAAACCGGCCTGGCCCAATTAGAATTTGAGTCACACTGAACCCTAACAAACACGTTATACTAAATAAGAAGAGAACTTTACTTATACATATGTGTTTTTCACTTTTTTAACCAATTTGAGATTGTATACTCACACTGTTATGGACCAGACTCACATATGGGTCATTCATGCTTTCACATAATGGTATGCGACAATTGATCTCTTTCGATTTTAAAAGTTACTGTCTAAAAAGTTTAAATAAAACATTTGTTCATAATTTTAAATTTGTTGATATTTTAATTTGTATTTTACTCAATCAAATTTGGCACTTATTTAATAAAATTATTAGATAAATGATCAAATATGTGATTTGTTGATATTGGGTGGGAGAAAATGTTAATTAAATTTTTTTAAAAAAAATTGATAAATGATATTAAAATAAGAATGGATATACGTGGCAAATGAAGTTAATTTTCGCAATCCACAATGAAGAAGCAAAATTGAAATCTGCATGGGGACCCATAACTTGAAGGACACGTGGAGAAATTCTAGACAAAATAGAATTGCAGCAAAATTAGAAGAACTAGGTTGTATTATCGTGTGAAGGTCTCTATTCTCGTTTTGAAGCCACCTAGTCTATCTATTATTTCACCATTTTAAATTTTATAATTTAAATTTTATTTAGTATAAATAGGAATATAACCAACTATATCCTAAATAATTCTTTTTCTGACCAAAACTCATTAACAAAATAGGCTTAAATATAATAAAATTAACCTTTTTAATTTATAATGATCATTTTAACATAATGTAGTTATATTAATTAATTCAATTTCTTGCACATACTAAGTATCACACTTGGTTTTCAAGATTAATAGATATTAAAACTGAAATTTGTGTTCAAAATCGAGGGTGAAATTAAGTATGTGCATAAAATATAATGAGTCGCGATAACTTGAATGAATTAAAATAGTCATCACGTGCAAAATAAAATATTTAACAGAGTTTATCAGGATGTGAGCTAATTTGCTAATAGCTCAAAGAATAATAATTGTATCAGATATCAATGAGCTCTAATTAAATAGATTATAAGTTAATGAGTAAATTTATGATATTTTTATAGTATTAATGTAATATAATTATATTTATTCTTGGCAAAATTATGAAGGTTCCATAATAAATATTAGAATAATAAGTAACTGACCAAAGTCCTAACAACTTGATTTGTCATACAGAAATAGAGATGGTTGGAGTTGAAAATACACAACATTTCTATTTAACTATTGACTAAGAATGGTTATCTCGTGCGGAGTGAGGTATATTGATGAGACCGCAATGACACATGCATGTGTGTAATTGAGACGATCTTATTCATATTTTCTCGAGATACACGATTGAAGAAATGAGATGCAGAGACATTTTTCGTAATCTTATTAAGAATATGATAGAGGTATGCGCTCAAGCTGAAGCAAGGATGATGGCAAAGTGAGATCGTATACTTTCTAATGTGTCAAAATTCAAAGTGCAATATGCAATTCTTTTGCAAGACTCGTATTAAACTGGTTGAAAAATCTCGTGGCCATACAGAAGCAGTTATCGATCACTAGAGTCGATTTGGTCAACACGAGTGAGATGTTCTTCCCCCTTTTGTTTTTTGGGGTTTGGTCCAATGAACACAGCATAAGTAAAAGGGAACTTGAGTCAGTCAGAAGGGGGTGGTTCTAACTTGGCGGCTGGTTTGGTTGTGGTGGTAGCCTAGCCCAGCCTAGCCTGCTGAACAAGACTCTCTTAAGGTTGACTTATGGGCCGACAACACTGACAAACTTGTCTCTTATTTCACGAAAATTCCAGATTTTATCCATATTTTACATCTCATGTCCCAAATTCTTCTTTTTGCTATTGTTTGGTGTAGGAATACTTGAACACCACGTCCGCTGTCCGCCTTAGTTTCCATTTGAAACTAGGTTGGCACACCCTTCTCCACGGAAGTCATTCTAGAGTCTAACTCAGGACTGAACTAGACTTTTGTCCGAGCCAAGTCTAACCCAAATTGAAAGGTTTGGTCCACTGACCTTTGGACGAAATTGTGAGCCGACCCACAATCAAGCTTTTGGAAATGTTATTTTAAGCTTTAGATTGAGGACGCGACCTCATTATCTAAACTGTGGTCCCAATTATATTTTGAGACAAAAAAAAAGAAAAGACAATTTCATTGGCTCTGGAGGACAAGATCACTTGGGCTGCAATGCTAGTTAAAAAATGGCTGGCCTACATGACAGACTTATGGGTTGACATTCAGATGGACCTTGAGTTGGCCAATTGGATAAAACCTGAGGACGGATCTTCCATTCAAAACTAAGTTCAAGTTTGGTCAAAGGTCGGGTCCGGGTTGGAGCCCTCTCTTTCTTCTTGTTCATAATGTGATGCTTTCAATGATTAGTTATGTTCAAATTAAATCCATCACAAGTTTAGCAACAATACTTAATTTTGGAAAAATACCACAAACGGCAGCTTTAGAAATTGAAACCAAACAATCCGTGTGAATTAGGCATGTTTTTCTTAGGAAAATCAGGGTGACAAAGTGACAGAAGTTATCTGTTCAACTTCTTCAAGTGTGTAATTAGAGACCTATAATGGGCAATACTGTTGATCAGTCTCCAAAATATGAAATGCTAGATGATGAAGTAACAACAAACAGAAGACCAGGAATTCATCAATTTGGATATCAATGTATTCAATCTGAAAAATTTATAGTCAATACAAACTATCAACTAAGTGCAAAACTTATCACATACCAGACCAGCACAATACAGAATCATAGCAGGTGATAGCAGGACAGACAACTAGGATGAAAAAACAAAAACAATTCTATAAATAAATTTGAGGTTCGAACTCATCTGGAAAGTGTCCGGGTGAATCATGGGCTTGTTCATCTTCCTCAGTCACGGTAGAAGGATCAGCCAAAGGGGGTTCTCCAGTTTCAGTACTTTCAGGATGAAAATCGACGGGAAACTTTGTAACCCTGGGTTTATCAGATAAAATATTTCTTTGAACTTTGTCAACTAAGACTTTTGAGGGGGATTCCTCTCTCAATTGCTCCTCATTATAATCGTTATTGACATAGTAACCCACTCTGATCAACTCCTGGCTTAGATAAGAGCAGGTTAACAGAAGCACAGTTACTCCAATTATATCTTCTTCACGAATCTTTGATGGGTCTGGAGGGTCTGCCTGTAGACATCCCATGGTGATAAAAATAGATAAACCAATGCACAACTACAAACATTACTTTTGGAAAATTTTAGGGACATTACCTGCAACACAAATCGATAGTTTCCAACGTTGACTGGTCCAACAAGTACACTTTCTAATAGTTGGTCGTATGTTTCATCCTCTGCAGATCCTACATAGATAAGCTTCCACTCCAAATCTGAACCATCCATGAAATTATAGATTTGTTGTAAGAAAAATATATAGCCCTTTCGACATCCCAATAACATGCTTTAAAATAATCCATCTTCAGAGCACATACATCTGCTCATAAAACCTCTGTAATGGTACGAAGACTACTTAAACAATGGCTTTAGTACCAAATGATAAGCAGATTGTTAAAACTGAAAGTTAAAATTAGCTTGTCTTTGTATTTGTGACAAGCAAATAAACAAAAAAAACTCAGGAGTGAAAGGAACAAAAATAATTCCAAGACTAGACAGAGTAGGCAGTAACTCCTCACTTCAACAACCATGGAAAGATTTCACAAACAAATACATAGTTTAAAGGCAATGGTTGCCATGTAATATCCGGTTTTTACCAAAACATGCAACAAAATGACAACAAAATAAGTGCTTCGTCCAAAATAACATCAGCCAACTGCAATTTCTTTTTGCATTCCAAAAAAAGTATTAAGCTGAGTGTAACTGCACAACTTCTTATCTCCGCTATATATACACAACTCCCGAAACTTTCAGGTGGATATTTTTCCCCACCTTTCATCGACATCCATGAAAGGTTTCCTAAACAAATTCAATCGAAAATTGTTGCAAGCTTGTCTCAAACTTCAAAATCAACCCTTAATCTACTCATATAATGGTTTACTTGCAAATCTACTGACAGAAAATTCACAAAGCCTTTGATGCAAACTTATTCCTTGATCAAAATTTGATCGGTAAGAAGTAGTTACACTACCTCCATTCTTCTGAAGACCAACATTGGATATTGGTTTGTGATTATAGGAATACATCTTATATTCCAAGAGCTTCATGGCCGTCTTCAAGAAAAAATCATACAAGATAGTAATGAGCTAGTGCCCTGAAGTGAGGGAGGGTTCTTTTGTTTTCTTTTCTACAAATAACAATGCATAAGTGGCATCCATTAGAGAGGCTGGGAATGGTGATTTAGCTGAGAATGATGAATGAGAAAGGGGATGATTGGCGTGAATAGACCTCTTTCCCTGCCCTCAGGTTTTTCCCCCTCTTCCTTTCTTCTTCCATCCTCTATTTCCCCCTTTTCTCATTTTCTTCTTATTCCTCCCCCTTCCTCTGCTTTACTCTTCTATGCTATTCAGTGAATATTACAGTGCATAGTTATTTGGGTACTATTGTTGTTTGTTTTAAGTTGTGGGTATCAGCTACTGTTCTGGTTTTACCGAGTAGAACCCTAACAAAGATAAAGAATTGATTACTTTCACGACTTTTCCTACGAACAAATTGCTTAAACGAGGCATTAAAAACCAATTTCAACCAAAATCAGATCTTCTAATTTTTCTCTTTCACCCATTATCATTTGCCCAAAATAAAGGCTACCGAAGTTAACCCTAACAGAGTGGAAGAAAACCATCTTTTGTCGAGAAAAAATAAAATCAAGCAAGACAAGTACAGCAGAATGAAAAAATTATACCGTCTTTGAGAGGAGTCAAGCACTCGTAGGAAATTTCGAACTGAAATGGGGTAAAAAAGGAGGCCGGATTGTCGAGAACCGTGACGTTGGTGATATTCACAGCACTCATTGAATCAAATCCAAAGAAAAAGCTATGCTAGCATGAGAATCACAACATGAATCCCCCAAAACCCTAACCCAACGTTTCCAAACCCTCATCGAACACCGCAATCGACGACTCAGGAAGCTCGGAAAAAAAGGAAATAACGGTCGCGGAGAAGGGAACGTCGAAAACGGAGACGGCGGAATTTAAATAGTCGGAAAAGGGCCACAGACGGGGTCGTCAAGCCAAGACGGTTTACCGGCAATAGCCGGTGGCAAGATTTGGCGGGAGTTAAAAAGTGCGACTTCTTAAACGTTCGGCTTTCGGTCGGAGAGGGGTGGGTAGAAAAACCACGCACCATGCACGTGCAGTTTTTGATCTTTCGTGAAAAGTCGAAATAGCCCATAGAACTTATCGGATTTGCGGGGGATAATATCAATGGTAAAAATGTAATTGGAACTTTACCATATAATAATAAGATTAGTTAACAAAATCTCTAATTATAGAAATTCACATGATATCATGAGAATCTTAGAAACAACAATACACTATTATCAGGTTTGTAACATCAGTCTATTTTCGATTTATTTTATTAATAAAATTTCCCTAATAAAATAAATATACTCATTATTAATATGCTACAAATAAATAAATAAATGTCTAATCTTGTTCAAATGTTTTCAACCTCCATATCTTCGAAATTCGAATAGTTGTTTCAAACGTTCGATAAAAATTGTTGAATTTGAATTGAATAAGTTTGTTGAATTTGGATGGAATTTGAATGACCAAATCTCCTTCAAATTGTGTAATCTTGGTGTTTCCATAAATCTACTGTATGAAGATTACATACGAAATACTCCTCTAAAATCAGCATAAATCAATTTTCATGCACACTATGCCTAAAACCTCTAAGGAACTCCTTCAATTGCCTTGACAAGAATTGGTCTGCAACATATGAAAGTAAGCAAGAACAATAAAGATGAAAATATATATTCAAAAATTTGTACATGCGTGGGTGTGACCCGAGATTTTATTGACAAAATCAATGTAATCATAGCATATCGTTTCAAGTTAACTAAAGTAAGAACTCTAGTCTAAGGTTACATAATTAACAATAAGTGTCAATTTTTTAGAATCATTCAAACAATTCGACAATTTATTAAATGCCCAAACCCAAAAGAGAAATGTTAGTGATTAATTAATGTGCATACATAAAAGTCTATGTTTAGAAGCTATTCATGAACTAATTTAAATTATTTTTTCAACATTTCTATAATCATTAATTAATATTAGGAATATTGTAGTTGAAGGAAACAATTGAAATTGGGCAATAAACAACGCGCGTTTATTTAATTCTTGGAATTATTTCCAAACATTAATGTTTAAGAAAAAGAAATAATTAAAAATAATTCAAAGATGTTGATGTTGTTGAATATGTGTGTTTTGAAAAATCAAACACAAAATATATTTTCCTTCTGCCAAACTAAAGTTATATGGACGAGGAAGTTTGGAAGAAACCCAAGAAATCCGCCTGAAAATTTGAAATCTTCAACGGATTGCTTGATCTTCTGCGATTGTCGCTAGCAATGGCTTCCTCGATCTGCACATTGACAACCTATGCATCATGAACGGTGTCGGAATCTCCTCTACGTCGTCGCTGTCATCCGTCTCCGGGGAAGAAACCTCCTTCTCTTGATGATCTACCGTATCCGCTACCCCCACTTGGTTTCCTGCCGTTGTCTTCTCCTTCTCGCCGGAAACTCGCTTCGCGGTGAGAAAAAGGACTCCCATGTCGGCAGCTGTGACGACGGAGTTGACCCTTTTCATAGGAAACATGACGTAGACGTTGGCCATTTCGAGGTCTTCGTCGGCGGCGAGAGCTGAGAATCGTCGGCCGATTTGGAGAGACCGGGCATTGACGAGGAAAAAAGACGGTTCCTCAAGCATTAACTCCGCCGCTTTAATGGGAAAACTAATATGCCTGATTTCTCCTCCGGGGAAGATGACTTTCGTGCTGCTCGAGCTTCTCCCTGCAGCTGGAAAACTGCAAGACAAGTAGTTCCCCATGAAAGGAAACAAACGATAGACAAAACGATGGAACCTTTCTACAGAGCTAAACCAGAAGGAATCCAAAAAATTACAAAAAAAAAAACAAGGAAGCCGACGTCCGACGATGATATTGAAAAGTCAAAACTTGGTTTCGGAACAAAATACCAGACCAGAAAAGAGAGAGAGAGAGAGAGACAAAAGTTGTCTAGAGAGAGAAGAAGAAGAAGTCTTAAAGAGGAAGTGAATAAGAGAGGAAATGGGAGATTTATAAAAGAAGAACAACTCAGAAGAGTACGACAAATTCGAAGAAGAAAGGAAGAAAAGAAGAAGAAGCAGCAGTTGCAGAGGCTGACATCGTAGTTGAATGAATCCGCGTTAGGAAATATAAAATTATTTAATTTAAGCAAATAATTATTCTCCAATTAAAAAATTCGATTTATTTTGTTCATTTCCAGTTGTGGGATTATATTGTTTTTTAATTAATTAATTCTATAATTCGTCTTTGAATGTTACACCCCGTCAACTTAGACAGGCTAAGCCTATTTGATAATACGTGTGGTGTGGACTGGCCACCTGACGGTGGAGCCATTCTCCAATTTCTTTTTCCATTTTTGGGTCAAAATTAAATTAATAATTACCCAATGCATTTTTTATGAGAAAATAAACTAGTCTAATTAATTCCTATTGTAATAATATTAATCCTTAAAATAATAGTGATATGTTCATCCTATTACTAACTACAAGATTCGAGGGTCTACTTATTAAATCTCAAAGAAAAATTAACAAAGCAACCATTATACTATGAAAACATTGACAAATTAATTATTGAACAATTTTCGCTTACAACTTAAGTACTGAACTATAAAAAATGGACGATGCAAACATTGCCGTTACCTGTTGAAATATACATTATTGCGAAGACGATGTCAATTCGCTAAAACCCTCTTCACATTCTAATTTTAAGCTAAAATCGCAATAATTGAAGCAATCTTATCGCAAAAACGATTCTGAAAAACAATCTCCGACATGGTCTTTTCGTTGTTGAAAACAATCTCCACCTTTTCAGTTTTCCAAACATCTTCTCGTCGTCGAGAACAAATCTCTTCTCTCAATTTTTCCATTCAGTTCTCATCACTATCTTTTCTTTCCTCTTCCTGGTCCGTCGTCGTCGTCCAGTGCTCATCACCAATGTCTCACTTTTCGCTGCGAAAAGTAATCATTCTTCTGCGGAAAGTAATCGTTTCGGATCGGAACGTTGTCTTTTCGCCTATGAACATTGTCTTTCCGCAACGAAAAGTAATTGTTCCACGTGCGAAAAGTAATCTTTTAAATTTATTTAGTGGAAAGACAACGTTTCACAGTAGAACGACAACGTTAATTAACGAAAAATATAACCGCGATGTTTACTTAGTGCATTTCTCATAGTGTAGTGTTTAAGTTGTTAGTGACAATTGTTCAGTGGTTGACTTGCCATTAATTTTATAGTACAGTGATTGTTTTGTTAATTTTCCTATCTTAAAAATAAGATTAATAGAGTTATTTTTCAAAAATTCTTTTACTATATTTGGGTAATTAATTACATTGATGTTAAAAGGGTGAAAAATATTCATGCAAATACTATAAATAATTCAATACGAAACATATATTATTACCATGGTAATTTTAGATGTACATTTTAATTTTATATTTTTTAGTGTAAGAAATTAATTTCGCTTACAACTAAAATTTTAAATTATGAGAAATGAACGAAGTAAACTTTATAGTCATGTTTTTGTTAAAAAAAGGTCTTCCAGACGTCCCTCGACGTTGGAAGACATCGTTCCTCGTAATTGGAGGACGTCCAAGGCTGATCCTTAGACGTCATATGATGTTGTATATCCGCCTTCATATAAAAGGGTATATACAGATGTCCTTTGTATTAATGTTTATAGATTAACATACGTCATTTATAGGGAGCGGACGTTCGTTATTTTAGTACGGATGTTCACATTTATGTAAATGCAAATATGCAGACGTCTTACCTATTAACGTTCACAGATTAACAGATACCCTTCCTAAAGAGCACGTGTCCATTTTTTTGGTACGGACGTTCGCTTCTATGTAAATGCAAAGTGCAAACGTCCTTCTTATTAATGTTAACAGATTAACAAACGTTCTTCAACGACCAACAACGTTCAAGGATCAGCCTTGGACGTCCTCCAACGTTGAGAATCATAGATCAATCCCTCAACATTGGAGGAAATCGAAAGGATGATTCTTGGACGTTCATTGGTGTTGAAGAATGTCCAAAACTAATAATTGGACATCCCTCGGGCATCCATGTGCCAGCCTTGGACGTATCTCGACGTTGGAGGAAAATGTCCCGGAGATGTTTTTTAATAGAAAACGCAATTGTAATGTTTGTCTTATTCATTTATCATAGTTCAAGATTTTAGTTGTTAGCAAAATTAGTTTAAAGTTTGATTTGTTATTGATTTTATAGTTTAGAGTTTTTTTTTGTTAATTATCATTATTTTAATTATTTATAATTTAACTTAACTAATTCTGTCAGTGAATAAATGATACGTAAGAGTATAAAATTAAAATGTACATCTCGTGCCATTTTTACGTCAATAGCAAATTTTAATGTTCAAGTAGACGCATCATCCAAGTGCTTATCTTGACTTGTAATGACTTTGTAAATTCATGAGAAATATCACTCGTCATATGGACATTTTTAATAGCTTTTCTTTATGGTTCTTTGAAGAGGAACACTTGCCCATAAAAAATGACACTTAAAAACAGCATATTGTGATTCTAAATACTTTCTTAGAGTATAATTCTCGTCTTGCATAATTCTTAAAAATATAGATGGTAACAGTTTGTTTCTGAGGCTAATACGATTGAAACAAATATAGTTCTCTAAGTCACATAATTAATCTAAGTGTTTAGAGAAACTGGTGAATTGACCTTTGACCGAATACTAAGTCAAGTTCATTTGAGTTGAGAAGTCAACGCCCCTGGGTTCCAACAACAACAAAAAAACTACTTGCATCATCATATTATGACTTACAAGCTAAAACCCACAAAAGATAATTAAAAATTATATCACGTCAATTAACTTCACGCCAGCCTCAGCTTTCAACCTTGCATATAGTCAACAGGGATGAACAAGCTCTAGACTTTAAACAGCACAAGTCGGGCGCGCGCATCGTTAGAAGGCTCGTGTGAATAAGAGGCCTTCGATCTCCAAATTGTGTTGCAAGTAATATGAAGGATATGAAAAATTCTTAGACTTAATCTACCTTCCTTCGGTGACTATTTGTTGAAATGTGTAGGATGGTGTTCAGAGTGAGATAATAAGAGAAAAAATGAGGGTAAATTAAAAAATTAAAAAAGTGATGTGATATAATTAGTTATTGTAATAAAAAAGTTACTGTTAAGAGTGAGACAATAAGAGAAGAAATGAGGGTAAATTAGAAAATTAAAAGAGTGATGTGACATAGTTAGTTATTGTAATAGGAAAGTTACTTAGTTATATATTAGAAATGTAGGAAGGAATTAAGTCGTTGCTTAATGTTCTTGAAGGAGATTAGATTTAGATTTCTGAACTTGTAGTTTTCCAGATGTTGGTTTTTAGGTTCCCTCGCACGGCAGAATTACCGATGTTCACAACAACGGTAACGTGCGTAACCTATGTATCATGAAAAAAACAATTTTATCATGAACATAAAAATAGATCGTTGTTATAATATATTAATAATAATTTGTATTTAGATCTAATCTAAAAATAAAGAATGTTACCCTTGTAGCTCACTTCACACGGGTACTAAATCAACCGTCGATCTTCTCCGCCAATCCTCCTTACCTCAAATAAGCACGTGTGGGCGTGATGAACGAAACAAGATAACACTCAATTTATGATAGATCGTATTCTCAACACATGAGACGATCTATTTGTATTTAGAAAACAATTTTCGAAAGCCAACACGGAAGACAAAAATTTTCTCTCAAAATGGATTTCTTTTTCAAAGATTTCAAAAACTCAAAAACTCTTTTGCTAATGAAATTTGACCTCTATTTATAGTGGTATTTCTCCATAATGGCCATTATGACATTTAGAGAAAAAACCCTATAAATTCATCATTATATTTATAAAAATGTTATGAAAATCAAAAGTCTTTTCACCATATTTCAACACTTGGCACATTTAAGTTATAACACATTTATAACAAAAATGTTATGGGAAATAAAAGGTCATTACATTAAATCAAATTTGACATTAATTCAAATTTGACAAAATCCATTTTAAAAACTATTTTTAAAAGTTACTTTATATTTATTACTTTATTGAATAATCAATAATTCAATTTGTTTCATTTAATGAAACATAACAAATATATTAACTTTGACAACTTTTGTCATTTTGTCTTAATTAATTGAATAATCAATAATTCAATTATTTCATCTAATGAAAAAATAATAATAATAAACTTATTATTGAGTGTATTAAATAATTAATTCATAATTAATTATTTAATCTTATTTGTTCATTTTTCTATTATTCGAATAATGATAGAAGGTGACAAAGGGACCGATGGACCTATAATTTTAAGCTCCAATAATATTTTGTTAACTAATATAAACTCTTTATATTAATTAACATAATTATTAACTCTAAAGTAATTCCACTAAATACTTAGAGTTGCACTCTCAAAACTATAGAGTATTTTTACTTAAAGTAATGTCCATTGATATAGTCATTACATATGCATTAACCCTCCATTTAGATTCGCAATAGAGCTAGGTTTATCATCCGTTAACCTCTCATATTGCTTCTTTATCCTTGACTACTATTAGTTATTAATTGAATAATTAATTCATAACGATTATGAATTGCGTGCTAATTATTCAATCCTTGAACTAACAAATAAGGGAATCTATGGAATGGATTTCATTGTATCGATATTAACATTCTCAGCTATTCATTTTAATTTAGTCCCAATATACAAGGTATACGAATCGTAACTTGTACAAAACTTTACCGAGTAAATCAAAGAATAAATTAAAACAAAAATAGGAGTTTATTAAATACAATGAATTAAAATCATACATATATGACCATCATTATGATAAAATTAATTGTTCTATATCTAACGGCAATTATTAGAACAATGTAATTATATCTGGTCCAGTCCTATATAATCATATTATATAAAACATATTTATCTTATGTCACTACATATTTAGTCGGGATATGACTATACATTCTTAATGAGATAAACTATGTTTATGACTATGAACTATTTGAAGATTCCATACTTCAAATATAAGTTATGGACATATTTTGGTTATTACTTTTTATATTTTATCCTACATATATACAATATATATGCTAATATAAAGTTAGCATAAATAACCAAGGAATTTTCTATGAATTTTATAAAACGTAATATAAAATATTAACATAATATCAATCAATATAAATTTATTCATATATTACAAAAGTGTTCTATTACATTTGCTTATTGGGCATATTACTCCCAACACCAGATTCATGGTTAGGTTTAGAATTAATTTTCAAATCTTAGTATTATTGCTAGATTTGCGGCTTGTTCTTTCAGATTATTCGGGTTCACTACACAACAGATGAACAAAAAAAAAGCGATAAAATGGCAATGAAAGAAAAACACAATGCATTCGGTTAAAAATGAGCCAATAAATTGAA
The DNA here is from genome assembly GCA_022433065.1 of Begonia loranthoides. Lineage (NCBI taxonomy): Eukaryota > Viridiplantae > Streptophyta > Magnoliopsida > Cucurbitales > Begoniaceae > Begonia > Begonia loranthoides. The sequence goes on from CM039485.1 coordinate 4,964,136, forward strand.
AAAGAAATTACTGAATATACAACTACGAGTTTTGTGACTCAAATTTATATGGATTCATAAAGGAAAACAAAACCCTAAAAAAAATTTATAACGTATGGCCAAACAAAAAAGAATTTGGGTTACCGAATTCCAACCCATTTAATTGAGAAACCCACAACTTTTTTCATCGGATCGATATCTCAGTATTCGATAGTTTTGAGTTTAGCTGTGAATTCCTTCTCCGACTTCACTGGTGATCCCAGTTGTTTGGATAACTTATCCAACAAGGGCCTGCAGCAAGTGTGAGAGCATAGAAATTTCCATCAAGAAATTTTCAACCTTTACTGTGATAGATAAACTTTTACTCCAGGAGAACAACTTCTTCCATGTACTTGTGCAGACGGCCCTCTACTAATTTGTCCATTGCCATCTAAGTTTTGCAAGTAGATTCTGCAAAATCTTTAAGTCTTTTTATAATCAAATTATATGAATATTATTATCAAAGTAAATGCAGGTGTTGCCGAAATTATGCAAGTATAGTAACCACAATATTGACGCGCCAATGGAAGCTCTGATACCAAATGACGTGCTTCGAGTAGGGTTTGAGAGATTATTGAAAGTGTGTGGTCGACCTGTAGCTGACGGGCGATTGATTGGAAAACAAACAAGATCGAAAAAGTCACTTCTTGACCAATTGCGGTTGATTTAATGAATAGTAAAGGATGATCTGTCAAGGCAAAATTCTACGTTTCACAATTTCTCGGGAGACTTTCAGATTTTCCGAACCAAACATCTACCCCAAAAATCAAAGGAAATCCTTCACTACGATGAAGACACCTTTCCAAAGCTCCAAAAAAGTAATAACATGAATCCAACAAGTGGAAATCACATAATATCAAATAAAAAGAATGAATGTGAGTATGGAACCTCGCTTTCGTTCTAACTCGAAAAAAAATTCGATGGAGATTCCACTAAATCGCCACACTCAAGTTTACCACTCTTGAATGATAAGGTAAAGGATTTTGAGAAGCAACCTTTAAAAACCCACTAAAAAGAAACCTCAAATTCTTTAGTTTCAATAATAAAAATTCAACAACCTAAACAAAAAACCTAACTCTAAACTAAATAGCCGACATAATAACAAAACTGTAAATATATCAGAGTTCCGAATTAAACAATTAAAATTAAAGGAAAATTAACAAAACAAACCCCAATAGTTTTGGATCAGCAACAAGGCAAATTTTGAATAATTTTTACAGACAACTAAAACCTCAAACTATGAGAAATGAACAATGTTGATATTCCTGTCACTTTTTTAGTCAAATAAAACAAAGGCAAACGCCGCTTACACGTTAAAGTAAAGGCCCGTCCAACGACGAAGTCTAAGGATCAACAATGGATGTCCTTCAACCACGAGAGACGTTTAAGGATCAACAACATATGTCTTTTTGCATTGCCTGCAACTTGTTTGACCTTATTTCAGTCAACTCTTTTACTTCTTAGTCTCTTCATAAGTTGATGAGATTGCTTTGATAAAAAGATATGGAGGGACATTATGATGGGAAGACACTGGCAGACGAAGTTGTAGGATCGATATACGCCTATAGAGGGGGGGTGAATATAGCGTATTAACTTTTTCGTGCGATATTTTAATCTCTAATAATCCTAAGTGATTTAATGCATATAATTAAAATATCGATAACAAATATATGCAATAATGTAAAGAGTAAGGGTTAGGGAAGTGCACACAATATTTGTTTACGCGGTTCGGCAAACTTGCATACGTCGGCGCTCCAAGTTGCACTTAGAGATACACTAAGCAATTGGCTTACGGGTGCCAATAAAACCGTTTATAAATTGACTCTTAATTGGGGCATCACCCTTGACTAATTCTTAGGTCGTCAACCTTTGACTCTTAAAGGGCGTCATCCTAAATTTGACTATTGCGGGGCGTCACCCAATGATTGAACTTACGGGCGTTCAATCTAGCCTACGACTATTTCAAGTGTTTTGGGTTGTCGCCCTAGTGTGATGAATTCTAAGGGAATCACCCTTTACAATCAAGCACAATAATAGAGTATGGAAATTAAAGCGCAATCTATTTAATCCTAATTCTCCCAAATATAACTTGCAAGTTTATGGGTTGGGGAGAATTGGATTTACAACAATATTAAAAGCTCACAATGATTAGAATCGCGTATTAAATTCGGCAGGGCTTCGCCACGATTCTCGGTTTGTTCGTTGTGGAGAGCTTGGAGTGATCCCACTTTTATAGACACTGCGCAAACGGTCGACCTTACGCCCAAACGGTCGACCCTTTTAACTAGCCGTTGCAATTCTTCCCGTTGAGATTTGACTGTTGAGAAAATATATATGGTGCGGTCGACCGTGCGGTCGAACTTTTCCTTCATGTAGAAATTCTGGAGCAATCTGTCCATTTCGCGGTCAACCCTTTCCTTCGTGCAGAACTTCTGGAGCAATCTGTCCATTTTGAGGTCTACCGTGCGGTCGACCCTTTCCTTTGTTGATGGACCTCCAGTGGACTTTTGAAGACGGATGAGAAAAAGAAGTTTTCAAATGATGTAGTCGACCTTTCGTCAAAGCGGTCGACGGTTTCTTTCATTGCATAATTTTTTCGGCAAGCTGTTTTTTTCTGCTTCACAGTCACGGTCGACCCTTTCCTTCATGGATGCCCATCGAGGTCAACATTTTGTGTTGTTTCGTCGACCTTTTGCTCCTTCTTCCCCTTCTTGATTTTCCTAAGTCTCAAAACGATATGTATTCACTACATGGACTTAGATAGACATGTTAGCCCACTTTAATACCCTCAATATGTGTATTTTTGATAAATTTGAGTATAAATATAATGAATAAAACATTGAATACATTATCAATAAAAACACAATTAACCAACTTATTATTTTCATTACATTAAACCATTTGGTCATCATCAAAATAAAACTAAGCCTAACAAAAAGGCTAACAGAAGTTTCATGGCCATTAGATGAAGGGACGGACATTCCTCAATGATGATCGACGACCAGGATAGACCAAAGGCGTTGGCGTCCAAAGCTTCAAGCCATTAGATGAAGGAATGGACGTCCCTCAATAAAGATGGATGACCAGAATGAACCAAAGGCGCTGATGGACATTATGTTGAAAGGGGTCATGTGTAAGACACGCTATTTTAAATAAAAACAGAGTCGCAGACGAAAGTTGTTGGATGTTAGATGAACGAATTAGACGTCTTTCAGAGCTGAGGGATGTCTGTCGCTGGAAATGAATGTTCAGGATGGATTATGGAAAGAAGACGTCATCCCCAACTTAAAATAGACGTTACTCAGCTAACAACAGACGTCCGTCTCTTAAAACAGACGTCCTTTAACTTATTACAGATGTCCCTAAGCTCACAAGGAACGTCCCTATGCCACAACAAACGTCCCTAAGCCACAATGGAGGTCCTTCAGCTTAAAATGGACATCTCTCATCTTACGATGGGCGTTGTGGATGGATTATTAAAAGACAACGTCATCCCCAACTTAAAACGAATATCACTTAGCTAACTACAACGTTCCTCACTTAAGATGAACATCCCTCAGCTTAAAATAGACGTCCCTCAACTTATGACTGACGTCCTTTAGCTTTAACTGTAAACTGTAAGAAAAATTGTCAGGAGAAGTATCGTTCAAACTTTTCCATGAATCTTATTTCCTGATTGAAACCGAGTTTCAAGTCTCACCCTAGTCTTTGAAAGACTTCCAAAGTTGATCATTGGGCGTTCATTGGTGGTCCAGGTGACATCCATGGCGTTTTCTAAGTTGAAAATAAGGTTGTGGCGTTTGCTTTTACGTTTTTTGATGGAATACGTGATGAGAAAGTTTGCATAGTTAATTTGTTATAGTTCAAAATTTTAGTTGTTTGTAAAAATTCTTCAAAGTTTATCTTGTTGTTGACCCAAAACTATAGAATTTATTTTATTAATTTTTTAAAATTAAAATAAAATTAAAAATTACATCGGGCTCGTGGCATAAGTGGTGGTATGACTGTTACCACCTAAACTGGTCTCCCAGTTGAATCAAGAACTGGTAAATACTAATCAATCATCAACACTCGGACTTACAAGCGAAAGAGACAACTGCCTTAGACTCGCTTTGAGCCAACGCAAGAAGACCCTCGGCAGCTCTTCGAGAGGATTACTTTGATGCCAGAGCCTTCCCTCTTTTTCGCAACTCAGTCTGTGCTGCCTCTGCACTTTCAGGAACCATCTTTAGAACCCTACCAATTTCTCAATTGCAATGAATAAGAGAGAAAGAGGTACAAAGGTTCTAAATTTTGCGGCTTTTGCTACACGAGCCTCCCGAGCAAAAATCGAGGCGATCGAGTTACTCAGGAGCCTATCAGAGAGAGCCATTCCAACAGTACGTTTCACAGCTCTGGAAAAAGCCATGGCAGCACAGACAAACTCTGTCGCTCTAACCAAAATACGCAAGATAACCCAGTAAAAAAGAAAAGATCTTTAGAAAACCATATACGCAGAAAAAGACGAGGGAAAACAACAGTTTCGAAGAAGGAAGGGATCTGATAATAGGATTTGACCAAAAAAGAAACAAAATTCTTCTCCGACACAAAGTTATATGAATCAATGATACTGAATTAGTTCCAGCGACAGCTTTGCCGCCATCGCCGCCGTCCTCACATTTTGGGCAACTACAGAGAAGAAATGCGGCAAGCAAAACAAGCGACTTGGAACCAACTGCAAGTTGCAACCGCCAACCAGTTGATGAATCGTTCATGTCCATTGTCTTTCATTGCCCATTTTAGCCCGACCCAATATTGTGTTGGTTGAATTAGCAACAATAGCTAGCTTAGCACGATTGAGAATAAATGTTTGATTCAATAGTTTACTGGTTTACAGAAAAATTGATTAAAAAATTTGCACATTCCAAAAAGATTATCAATTAATACATATATTAGAGAGAATGAAGGACAACCCTTTTTTAATATCTCCTTCCATCACACATTTTGGCTAGTTTTGATCAAGTTTTCACATCATTGAAAAAATCATACAACAGATGCTATACCATGCATTTCCCATATGAGCAACTTAGCAACTGGGAATTATTCTAAAAACAACTGGAAAATGGGGCTGGTACCAAAGTAAACATTGAATGCATACCGGCACGTTCATTTGTTGGCGGTTGAATCATAGGATGGAACACTACCTCCATCTACAAAGAGAAGAAACTGTAAGAGTTGTTTTTCTGTCATCGTTTTCTCACTTTCGAGAATAAACAAAGATGTCGTCTTGAAAGCCGTAATTGATTTTCCATTTGTGTTTGCACGGGGAGAACCCGAGCCAGTAATTCGACATACCTTCACCGTCTGATGGACCGCAAGGAGACTTTCTGTATCTCGTTTGTTGTTGAGTAGGCTATGGAAAACAAAAATACCGCAATTAGAATTACACATACGGAAGTAACTCACTCCGACCACATCAAAAGTTATTTCTATGAAAAATATACAGTGAATCCAAGTAGACGAGTCATGATCGGTATTTTAAATTGTTCAGGGCGTTGCCACCGATTCTAGCAATTTCGTCGTTGCAATCTTCCTGGTTTTTGATGTTCACTTATAATTTACAAGTGAATTCACCTTACAGTGAACAAGTGCTGGGGGAAAAATGAATGATAAAAGAGGATTTAAGGGGAAAGATGATATATTAAGCTGATATGAGATGAAGCACCAAAATGGGTGAAATGCTTCTACTTTGCTAATTTCCAAATAAAAACCATCTAGCAGAATTAGAACTCTCTCAAAAATGATCTCTAGCACCATATAACATTTTCAATTTGGACAAATAAGGCATCCAAGCTCAGAAACGATATCAGTCATTGATAGAAATAACAGTGTCGCCATGGATAGAAAGCTCACTAAATCAAAAGAATTGCACAAAACAGAATACCTGCAATTTAGGACGAAGGGCTTCTAGGGGTCCTTTAGGCTTCTCAACACCTTGCTGTTATCACCCAATGGGATCATAAGGTTTTATTAAATTTCAACCAAATAGTTAGATTTAGTCATTAAGATTACCTTTCCCAGGGCCCAGTCTGCAGAATCAAAGTAAGCACGTTCATGGTCCTGAATTTAACAAATCGTAGTTTCAGAGGCTCAAGTTCATTCTCTCATTTGTTTTTCTTCTGGGATATCTCAGTAAATTATCGAGCAAAATACCTTAGAAATGAGTGGGGGTTTCTTGGGCATTATTCCTCCATATTTGTTCTTCACAGCTTGTACCTGTAGAATCATAAATATGAATTAACCACCATTCTTTTCCCCTTTCCATGGTGCCATCCCTCGGAGATTGCAATGTTCATGAACAAGAAACGCGTTCTCGATTGAACGGAAAAGCATAAACATTCAAATGCAACATCAAATCCAAGTACAAAGAAAAGAAAAGAAAACCCCCAACCTCCTCGCAAGGAGATGGCATGGCGGCATTTCCATCGGACATGATTTCTACAGAAAACCAAGCAAGTAGCAACTATGATAAGTCGTACAAATCGTAGATGGGGGGAGTAAGTATAGAAAGAAAAACTATTACAAAAAAAGGAAATTCGTTTATGGAGATAGAACTTGAAATTCTGATATGAAACTGAGAAAGCTGCTCACCTGGTTCGGCTTTTGATTACTCTCTCGGTCTCGAGAAAGGTCTCCAAAGCCCAGATTTGTGACTGGGTCAAGAAGTTTTGATTCGAAGGTGATAAATTTAGAAACTTAGCAGAATCCTTCACAGATTCTTCCAAAAAATACCGTCGGTCAATGAAAAAGTTGCGGGTCTTTCCACTTCGAACCGACCGGCGAACAATACTGGCCAGGTCCAAGTGAGTGAGACCAAATTTCGTGGGCTGCTCGGTCTGAGCCCGAGCCAAAGGCCCAAGATTTTTTTAACATTTTCGTCAAATTTTTCGATCACAATATTTTAACCCATCATAATTTCTTGAACTTGACTTCTTTTGCGCACACATACCAGGGTTGATTACAAGGTTAGAAGACAACTCAACTAAAATTTTTGTTCGAAATCAAAAGCAAAATAAAATGTGTGCATGAAATCGAACGAGTCAAGATTGTCCGCTTTAAACCGAATCTTGTACGGTTTGGTTTTTAGGGTCAACTCAAAATACATTGTATTAGGTAGTGTAACGTCTCGCGGTGCTCTTAGTACAATATTGTCTGCTTTTGGCTAAAGCCCTCCACGATTTTATTCTTGGGGTTAGCTTAAAATGCGTGTATTAGGTGGGGAAGGGGATCCACGCTTATAAACCATGCATTTTCTATTCTCTCAGGCGATGTGAGATTGTGCCCATTTTCTACCATTTGTAAACCGGTTGAGATTTCGCTTTGATACCATTTGTAATGTCCCCCGGTGCTCTTAGTACAATATTGTCTGCTTTGGGCCGAAGCTCACACAGTTTTGTTCTCGGGGTTAGCGAAAAACGCGTTGTACTAAGTAGGGAGGGGATCCATGCTTATAAACAATGCATTTTCTACTCTCCCAAGAGAAGTGAGATTGTGCCTCCCCTGATATTGGTCGGATCCACACCTGGGTCTTTCTTGGCCTTCACAGGGCAGGATGCCACAAGTAGAGAGTAGAATTTTACTTATAAATTATACATTTTTCACTTTCCTAACTGATGTAAAATTATGTACCCATACTGATATGGACGGAACACTCATATGAGTAATTGCCACACATATTTATAATAAAAATTAATTATGCAAAAACTTAGTTTATAATTTTACTTTTATGTTATTAATGGAGGAATAAGGATTGTAAAAATTAAAATTTGGAATTATATCAATACGACGCGGTTTAGCATGTGCAAAAGCCCACCTACGGCGTCACATTTCCTCCTCAGACCGCAAGCTTGTGCCTTTGGACAGTGGCGGAGGTAATGGAGCTGAATTTGAGATTTCCGATCTCATCATCTTCTTGCCCTTCGTGCAATCATGGAGCTCGTCAATTCAACTCGCCGATTATAAAGTATCAAATGTCTAGTCGTTCCTGTGGCAGCGATAGCAGGGTTTATGGAATAAGAAGCCAAGCCGTACCAGTTTCGGCCTCGAAAACCTCTTCCTCTGCGCGGCAAACATTGTCCAGCAATTGGGACGTTTCACACTCCTATTCTGTTACTTCAGCTCCATGGCTGCCTAGATTCGAAGAGTTGGATACCACTAATATTCTTCTCCGACAACGGATTATCTTCTTGGGTTCTCAGGTTCCTCTCTTACTCATAGGTCAAGTTCTTTTCTTTTTCTATTTGTATAATATTGTTAGGTTTACATGATTATTGGTCATTCAATTCGTTTCTTTGGAATTTGAGGACTTAATTTGGGGGGTTTGGATTGTATTCATGTCGATTATCTTCTTATCCTGGTTAACTGCCACCAGAAGTGCAAAACTTAACTAAATTTGAAAAAATCAGGAATGAATGGAGGGGAAGAGAATAAAAAATGGAAAAAAGGAATGGATAGGAAGGTGGAACTTCTTTGACTATTTATTTGTGGTCACTGGCAGGTCGATGACATGACAGCGGATTTCATCATAAGTCAGCTACTTTTTCTGGATGCTGAAGACTCCAAAAAGGACATTAGACTGTTTATCAACTCACCCGGTGGCTCTGTTACTGCTGGTTTGTTTAAAATTGACATCTCTCCCTTCAATAACTTTGTTAATTTTTTGGTAAACACTAAACCTAAAGAAGTTCATTGCAAGTCTGTATTCTAAGATCTGCAATGGCAATTACCTACGTTAAAGCTTGCATTTATGGAGGGTTTTCTTTAGAAATTGCCTACTTTGAATTTATAATGTATCTAACTGATACACGGGAAAGAAAAACAATGAAACACATGATAATATTTTCCAGTAAACCACTACGTAGACACCTTCTGCAAGTATTTCTTTATCTACTTAGCCATTGATGGGATGTATTCTATTGAGGAGCGTAAGAAATCTTTAGTCTCTAGCTCTACTCTTTTCTTATTTTGTGTCGTCATCTAGGAATGGGAATATATGATGCAATGAAGTTATGCAAAGCAGACGTTTCAACAGTTTGCTTAGGACTTGCAGCATCAATGGGTGCATTTCTTCTTGCATCTGGTTCTAAGGGGAAGAGATTCTGCATGCCCAATGCAAAAGTCATGATCCATCAACCCCTTGGAACGGCTGGAGGCAAAGTAAGCTCTCTTACTTTTCTGGATATTGATTAAGTGGATGAAGTATTTGAATGCTCAAGTTCAACGATACAGTTTACTTGTATCTGTTTATCTGTGTCATATGTAGTCTTTCTTTTCCGAGTCAATTTTAATGCCACTTTTAAGCTAGTTAATGCTGACATTTGCATCTGTGACTAGAAAAATAAGTATGTTCTATGGCGACATTATAAACATAGTTTGTGGCTTAATGTCTTGCTGATCTGACAAATGAGACTGTTAGATTTCGGTGTGATCCAAATTCTATTAGATCGGGGCGGTGGGCCCGCATTGTAGATCTCATATAGAGTTTTATTTTCTCTATAAATTGATGTAAGCTAGAGTCGCAAAACTCACTGTTGTATTTTGATATTCATAGTAGATTTATTTCTCTGTCGGTGGTTTTTTCCTAAAAAGATTTTTCCACGTAAATGTAGTGTCCCACATCGTATTTTTTTTTTCCTGTTATCGTTCGATTTCTAATAGAGACTTTATTTTATTCAGTTGTTTAGTGTAGAATCCTGGTTAAACTACTGAATTATAGCGCAATACTCACTGAAAGACTGCTTTGATTATAGGCAACTGAGATGGGCATAAGAATAAGAGAAATGAACTATCACAAGATTAAGCTCAACAAAATACTTTCAAGAGTTACTGGAAAGCCCGAAGAACAGGTCAGTATTAAAATCTATGCAGTCACTTTTAGGTCACTTTTTTTTCGTTATTTCTCTCTATATGGAATTCTCTTGCAGGTCGAGGTTGACACGGACCGTGATAACTTCATGAATGCTTGGGAAGCTAAGGAATACGGTTTGATCGACGAAGTAATCGACGATGGAAAGCCGGGTTTGGTTGCACCCATCGGAGATTCTGCTCCTCCACCGAAAACAAAAGTGTGGGATCTGTGGAAAGTCGAAGGGAGCCGAAAAGGTTTGAAGAATTTACCGTCGGAGCATACGATTTTGCAGAATGGATATAAAGGAGGAAATGAGGAAGAAGGAGATGCACAGAAGGAAAAGGAAGAAGCCTCTCCCGTATGAGAATTGAAAATGCAGTCTTGGTCCCCAAGAACATCAAACGCTGTAAGATTGACAATGGGTTTTTATGACAGTAGACTTTGACTAGGGGACTACAATATACTTCAATTCTTATAATTTATGGATGGTTTCAAGTTCTTCATTGTCACGTTCTCCGGGATGTTCATGTTAGAAGACATAGGACACATACCCATTTTCCACTCGAATCTGGCCCTGGCCCAATTTCAACTCCACCCTCCTCCCTATACATGTTTTTTAAAAAATGTATACTTAAAGACCAAATCTTAACTGGCGTCACGATTTGTCCGTCAATTTTTTTTAATATTTAATAAAAATAATATAGAATATATTATAAAATATTGGGCACTTTATTTTATACATAGAGTTACAAAGTAATGCAATATTTATACCGACCATATCTTGATGGATTTTGCAGTTGACCTTGAAATATTATGATAATGTTAGGTTTATGTTATAATTCTACGCTTTAATTTTACTTTATGTGTAATTTATTTATTGATGTAATAATTAAAATAAATTATAAATAATTAAATAAAATATCAATTACATTAATTAACGAATTTTACGTCAAAAATAACATAAATTAGAAAATAAATTCAAGATTAATCTCAATAAAAACATTTCCAGATAATAAAAAGAATTTACAAACAAAGAAGCCATTGAAACTTGTAGTATTTCACTCTTTATTTAATGCTAATTGTCACGAGGAAACTATATATAACGAGAGAAAGCACAAGAAATATTGTGAAAAACACAATTATTGGTAAATGAGAGAATATATTTATTTATTTTTTAATTTCTTAATTCTTACTATGTTGCCTGACACATATTAATTAGTATAATTAATCAATTATTTTAAATATTTGTAGTATATCAGGTTAATTGTACCATTCAATGAGTGACAATATTTGTCAATAATTAAAATGTAAAATTAAAGAGTAAACATATCATTATCCTAAAAGAATGCGTGCAAAAGCGATGAAACTTATAAAAACTTTATCAACCCATGATTGTATGTTTTAAAAAAAATTAATGTTTTCTTTACCTTCTAATTTTTAATTTTATTTAAGGAAATTAACAAATCAACTAATGTACTATAAAATTAATAACAAGTTAACAACTGATCCATTTTTTTCTAACAACTTAAACACTGAATTATAAAAAATAGATAGAGCAAACATTATGGTTATGTTTTATGTTAAAAACTTTGTCATTTCGCTGCAGAACGTTGCTTTTCGTAGCGGAATGTTAGCTTTTCGCAACGAAACGTTATCTTTCCATTAAATATAGTTAAAAAATTACTTTTTGCGGGTGAAACAATTACTTTCAGCTGTAGAAAAAAACATTCATTTGCAGAAAGACAATATTCTGCTGCGGAAAGATTACTTTCTGCCTGTGGAATGACAACGTTCCACTACAAAAAGATAACTTTCTGCGGAGGAAAAATTACTTTCCTTTGAGAAAAGTGAAACATTGGTGTGGATGACGAGTGATGACGATGGACTAGGAAGAGGAAAGAGAAAATGACAATGAGAATTGGACAGTGAAATTGAGAGGAGGGTGAGCCACAAGAAGATGTTCGAAAAATTGAAAATACGATAATTGTTTTTGACGATGAGAAGACTATGTCGGAGCTTTTCGGAATCGTTTTTACGATAAGATTGTTTCAATTATTTCTATTTGAGCATAAAACTGAAGTAGAATTAGAATTAAAATTGTAAAGATGTATTTGAAGATATTTCTTTGCCAATTTAGTTTTATGTTGAACATGTTTTCTTCGCGGGTTCAGCATAATGACAATATTTATGTTATTTTTTTTTTATAATTCAATGTTTAAAGTTGCTAATAGTAGTGAATATGATTTGTTAATTTTCCTTTTATTTAAGTTGATCGGTCTCTCCTGTAAATGTTGTTTTTTAATCTACATTCTTCCGGGGAAGATGAACCTTTTCAGTATAAATACCATAGCTGATGGTGAATCCATAACCTACCTCTCTCTCTCTCTCTCTCCTTCTTCTTCTTCTTCTTCTTCTTCTTCTTCTTCTTCTTCTTCTTCTCTTTCTGGTTTTGCTTTGTGAGAAGAGGGAAATGGGAGCTCTCAAGTATCTGTCTAACTTTTTCGCTGTCAGCGGTACAAAAAGCAAGCGCAAACCGATGCAGGTTTCTTCCTAGACCAAACACCCTTCTCTTTTCTCTTCTTTGCTCACCACAGACTCTCTCTCTCTCTAGCTTTTCCTTATTTGTTTTGTTTTTCTTCATGTAGACAGTTGAACTCAGGGTCAAAATGGACTGCGAAGGATGTGAAGGAAGAGTAAGAGACGCTGTTTCCACCATAAAAGGTTTCATCAATCTCTCTTTAACCTTTCTTTATCCATTCGCTGTTCTCACAGCTAATTCGCACCACAACATCAATTAAAAAAAAGAATTTTGACTCATCGAAATGATCGTTATGCAGGAGTGAACTCTGTGGAAGTGAACAGAAAGGAACAAAGAGTGACAGTCAAGGGATGTGTTGATGCAAGCAAGGTGATGAAGAGGGTGAAGAGAACAGGCAAAAGAGCTGAGTCATGGGGGTTTATTCCATACCACCTTGCCCCATACCCTTATGTTGCCGGAGCTTACGACAAAAAGGCACCGTCTGGTTTCGTCCGGAACGTCGCTCAAGCTTTTCCGGCCACAGATGGGGTGGAGGATGTCATGCCTTACCTCTTTAGCGACGACAATGTCAATTCATGTTCTGTAATGTAAGCAGAAAAAAAAAAAAACAATGGTGGTTTCTGCACTTCTTCTTTTCCTTTTTTTTTTTTTTGTGAACTTCTGTAAAAAAATGTATAAATTCATCAAAAGATTAGTCTGGTTTTAAGATTTATAACGTAATTCAAGACAGAAAAAGACAAGATTTTCGTGGGTTTTAATGAAAAAAAAAACAGATGAAATTAAACTGAAGAGGCTGCAGTGATTGATCAGCTGATCTATATCTTACTGATTGTTACAAATAATAATTTCATATGACTTATGACTACCACTTGATATATTGTATTTGTAAAATAATTTCATTTATGTCACCTTATAAATTGTCTTTATTGGTCAAGAAGTGTTGATTGTGCTCCTTTTGTGGTAGTTCGATTCAATATTTGATTGATTGTGAGGGTTTATCACATATAAGTGAGAGTACTCAATTCTACATCATTGAAATAGTGAAAAGTGAATGATTTATAAGTAAAGTTCTCTTTCCTATCGAGTACAATACATTTTGAGCTAACTTCAAGAATAAAATTATACATAGTTCAATATAAAGCAGACAATACGCTACACCTCTGCATGTAAATAAAATACTTGATCCCTAGAAAATATATTATTGAATTAATACTAATAATTTTCATTAAATTTATTGATAAAAATTGACTAAAACATAATTAAAAATACTATGAGGACAAACTTAAAAAAAATATGAAGATCAAATTAAAACAAACCCTAAACTACGTATACTAATAGTGTATTTTACTCAATATTTCGTAGAGAATGCCCTTCAGACCAATGTTGAAGAGAATGATAAAATATTTTTAATATTTACAATATAAATACAGTACTGTTAAGTTTATCTTTTAATTTTATATTCTAATCTTACTTCCTAACATAATATTAATTAGTTGTGTAATTATCATTTTATTTTAACTATTTATAATTTATGTTAATTATTACTCTAATTAATGAATGATACGTAAGAGTCGTTCATTAAATAAGATTAGAGTGTATAATTAGAGAGTAAATTTAATATAAGCCATTTAGATATCCCTCATTTTTCAATCCCTTTCACTAATTATTAGTTAGGGAGATTGTGACAACCTATCATGTAAAGGCAATGACAATTCAATATTTTGTGGATTGTGAGGGTCAACCCATATTAATGTGAGTGCACAATAACACGTCGCTTGAAATGGTGAAAAGTGAATGATTTATAAGTAGAGTCCTCCTCTCTAGCTAGTATAACGCGTTTTGAGCTAACTTTAAGAACAAAACTGTGTGGACTTCTGCTCAAAGCGGACAATATAATATTAGGAGAACTGAGACCTTCATAACTTATACTTATTTTATTAATAGTGATCATTAACTAAAGTTAATATGATTATTCAATACAATTTTCTTGTGCGATGTTACTTTTCATTGACAAGAAATATTGTGAACATTATACCGTCGATTTTTTATTTTATTTTTTATGCTTGTAATTATTACCCACTAATGACTATATTATAATCTATAGTACACTACTAATCCTCAACTTGCAAATAAAATCATTGTTTTCCTCATTTACATATTTAGATGTACCACATAATGAAAGAAAGTGTTGCTATCATATGACTGTTTGAGATTGTAGCTCAAGTATATTAATATATGTATTTTTGTGACAATATTGAATTGGACAACCATATCATAATATATTTTACTAAGTATAGTCTACGAACTATCCTTTTAGTATTGCTAATTGCCTCCGGAGTCAATTGAATCGATCTTATCTTACACATTAGAGTTTCTTTCGACACTATGACTGTATCGTATGACATGTCACAATACGTAACTCTTCTATGATTGAAATTTAATTAAACATAAATCATTAGTCTTTTAAACATGTCATGTCATATTATAGTCATGACTCTTTAGTTATTAATTTATTAAGAAATAGGCTTAGCATATGGTAAGTGGGTCTTGCAATTAACATATTAATCACTCCACTAATCAAAATGCTGAATATTGGGATTCTTGCAATTAACATATTTTATATGCTCTTGGGATACTAATTACCAAAAAAGTTGAATGTTTGATTTGTTTATTTTCTACCCAAGTTAATTGGAGAACTAAAATTAATCAATCAAAAGCATGTGATCCCCAACGTTTGTATGTTGAGAATTTCTTAGATTTGAAGCCATGGACATCAAATCTTTAGTGTTTTGTAAAGATTCTCATATGTTAATATAAGATTATCTTCGATAATCTTGTGATTAAGATTCTAAGTAACGTCATTCTAATAACTTGTCACAAATTTTTTTCAATTAGAATTTGTAAATGGAGTTCGATGTGCAAGATTAGGTGTCTTGATATTATTGGTCATCTCATCTCTAGAATATGTCTAGTAAATTATTAAAATTGATATATTCTCTGAGTTGGTTGGCCTGAGTTTCATTTGGCTCAAATCGAAAAAGTTGTCATGCGATTTATACAATGAAATCAAATTATGAGACTTTTTGAGGATCTGTATTTATAGCGAAACGATATATGTCATGTACAACAATCTTACTCTAGTTTTGCTGACTATTGTTGTGTGAATTAAGATTTGTCTCCAAAATTTATTTAGTAATAAAAAAACATATCACTCTCTATAAGCTTGGCTCATATATATTCTCAATCGATCCAAATTTTTTTTCTTATCAAACCTATGACCCAAGAGAATTTTATTTTTTGATTTGGTATCAGAATTGTTAAAGTTTAATAATTCAAATTCTATTTGAAACTATATTAGTCTACCTTGTGAAGACAAAAATGAAATAATATTCTATTAATTGTAAGAGCCCAGCTTATAGCTAGAAAAGTGCACAATCCCACATTGCTTGAAAGAAGTGAAAACGACTAGTTCATAAAATGAATTTTTCTCTTTATATAGTACAATGTGTTTTTGGTAAACCCCAAAAATAAAACTATCAGATTCGTCTCAAAGCACACAATATTATAGTAGCAGGACCAAAAGATCCATAGAAACAAATTTAAAAATTTGTAGTGATAGCGGAGGGATCGTGGGAGGTAGAACAATTTAGGGTTTAACTACATTATATATATATATTATTGTAAAATTGATTATATACTTTGATTTTTAAAATGAATTTCTATAATCTGCTTATAGTTTTTTATCTCTCAAGTTTTTAGCTTAAATTCTTGTTATTCTATTTTTGATTTCCTTGTGTGATTCCTACTCTATGATTTGAGGACTTTTCAAAATTGCAAGTTCACCATACCTATGGAGGCTAGGCACTTTGCTACTAGTTGCCCTCCAAGTCTTTTTATTCTAGTGCCCTTTTGGCCCAAGAATAGAAATGATTGACCAAAGGATTGCCTACACTACACATCAGAAGAACATACAGCTCCTCTGTCAAACAGCCAACGAATCACCATTACCTGTTTTTAAAAAAACACAGTGGGAAGCTGAATATTGGATGGGCATCTTATCTTACAACTAAAGAGTTTTGAGCCTTGTTTAGTTAACACTTCTATTTCCACCATAAAAGATGCTTGCCTGATTTAAGGCAGTTGCTTTGTGGTTAGGCACCATGTTCTTCGCCATTCGCCCCGGCTCTGAAATCGAACCATATTTTGGTGTTTTCTCCTTGAATTTTTATAATCTATCAATTATTTCAATATTTATCTTCTTTATTAGCCACAACTCTTCTATTACTCAAGTCTCATAAGTTATACATATCTCTTAAAGCTAGTTTGATATTATTGTATCTTTTTCATATATGTTAATTGTACTTTTAAAATAATCAGTTGCGTAAAAAAAAATAGTTGTTTAGTAAATTAAATTCTTAAAAATGATTTATCAATTTTTTGTTTGACAAATTATAATATTTAATTATTAAATTACACAAAAGTACATTATAATTATAATAGAGAGAGAAAAAAAAATGAAAAGGAGCATTGAAGAAAGTGAGTGGTTAAAAATTTAAAATGGAAAATAAATTTATTTTTTAAACACAATAGATTATTAGTAAAACAAATTATAAGAACTACCGTTTCTACTTTTAACAATTATTGTAGCTTTTAAAATCATATTTATTTATTTTTATTACAAATCCTTTATTAACTTTTTAGTGCGTTTAATTAAAATCAATAGTTTGTTATTTCTATGTAAAATTTTCAACAATTAGATAACCTTTAAAAAAACCGTAATGCTAACACACCAATTAGGAAGGTTATTCAATGACCATTTTGATACAAACACAAAGAAAGACGATAGTCCTCGCCTCATGATCCTAGAAGAAGAATTGTGGGTGGAATTTGAAGATCAAGGCACCTCATAAGGGTTGTCGACAAACAAATCAATGATGACACAACCCAAAACAAATACACCCTATTTAGGTTTAGGGATTCGAAACCAAAGGAGCACATCAACACTGCTCTATTACCCATTTTCACACAAAGCATAAACAAAACATCTTAAGGTAATAGAAGATGTATCGAGATAGTCTTGTGATATTTTGACACCATGATTGTCTAAAGCATTAAAAGAATTCATCCTTCTGTATCAATATCATAACACACCATGAAACTGATGTGTTGTCAAACAATTCTCGTCGGGTTTTCATATGTGGCAACACACAAAATAAAATTTAGAAAACCATGATGCAATGCAATATGATAAAGTACAAAATTCCTACCTCGATAATGACAGATGCCTACTCAATCAGTTGCACGTGCCATAAAAAACATGCAGCAAAGAAGGAGACAACGCTGGAACCTAAAATCAAACCGACGTCAAAACCCCAAATCAACACTAGGAATAAAACAAAAGCCCCAAACTAGAATTCAAAATCAAACCAGAAGAACTAATACAAGACTTCTCGGTTCAACATAAGGAGTGACAAAAAACTCCACATTGAATTGAGAATCCACATCAACTACAAAAAAAAACATGGCTGGGGAAGTCGAGTGAAGATTACTAAACTCAAGCTCTACGAAACACACCTTGCGATCGACCAAGACATAACAACGGTTGATCAGCCATATCAACAATTGACCCAAAAAATCCATCAGTGGGCAAGACACGACTATGGTCGACAAGACACAACTATGCCCGACTCAAACAACACAACAGTCGAGGAGACACAACTGCGGTCTACAGGGCATGACTACAGTCAATCAGAACTACCCAATGTCAACAAGACACAGTGACTATGAGTCCTTGGGACAAAACATATACAGCTGTCTCAATACTCTAGTTAACAGCAAACAAACACATAATTTTACAGTTGAATATGCATTAGATAAAACAAGACTCCAAATTTGGTCGGTCGAACTTGGTTCTCACGACCAAGCAAATCCATTAAATTTTATAAGCATGCTTTAATTAATTATGTCTAGTGAATAAAAAGTACATATAATAAAAAAAATTCGATGAGCCGTAAAATGGATACGCCATTTTATATAAAACACATCTCAAAATATTATTTTTAAAAAAAGTGCAATGTTGTACATATAATTAAATCTCTACCTTGAAGTTGACTTATACTAGCCAAACCCAATTATCCAAAAAGCTCAAATCTAAGAGTCCACGATTTTAATTTTAAATTTTTTATGTATCTATTCAAAAAAAAAATTTGACAAATTTTGAGTTAAATTTTAATATATTAAATCCCCAAAGTTTTTTCTTAAAATACTCTATAGTTAATTGTGTATAAAATTCTCAAATTGAGCCAAAAACAAGATTTGAATCGCGTTCCAAAATAGGTTGAACTACAACCAAAATGGGGTTTGGTGATGCATCAGCGGAAGTGTAAATAAATAACCTGTAAATATGTTGTTAAAGTGTTGTTGCAAGTGTTGAAGAAGGAAGAAGGTTGGAGAAACTAGGTGGGTTGCTCTTAGAGGAAACGGTAGACTACGCGGTTGACCTCAAATTGGTCAGAAATGAAAACAGGTTGTTCGAACTGATTTCCGTAGCTGGTGGTCGACCCTATCCTTCTTTCCTTAAATTTCTGTAATTTTAATTATGGAAGGTCCGACTTTGGCAGTTTCTAACTCTTTTGTTTTAGAAGCTTTTGAACTGAAATTTTGACTACGTCTTCTTGGATGAAATAAGAAAAGAATGCTTTAAGAATCATATAAATATCAGCCAAGGATTAAGAAATATGCGTGATACAAAATAGGTCACTAGAAATAGAAAGTAATGTGATGAATGCTCCCGTATAGATGATTTATCGATGACGCGCATTTGGAAAGTTGGACACCACTTCACACCTTCTTCCTCCAAGGATGAAGAACGTGGATGCCAATGAGAAAGACTACCCAACTTATAAGTAACCTTAATCCCATGATATAATGCACACGAGGGAGGAACTTTGGATATAACTCATCAAAGGTTTGAAATAGGAATCACTCATAATTTCGAGAATAAAGTAAATGTTTTTTCTATTCAATTCAACTTCCCTAAAACCATACATAAAGTGGCTTTAAATAGCCAATTACAAATTATAAAATAATAATAAACTAATTAAGCAACAATAACCCTAATCGGCTCATCAAATAAGTTGTCTGATTTTTTACTTAATAGAAACTAGGTTAATTAACTAAAAGAATATTAAATTTGTAATAACTAAGGAACAGGTGGGGTAGGGAAATTGATGTATACGCGTTGAAAAAAAATGAGGATGGTTTCCTCATTTTTAGACAAACACGTCCTCCTCAATAAATCCTTCCACCAATAATCATAAATGTATTTTTGTCTTTCTGAATCTCCTTGTTCTTAAGAGGACTTCGTTCCTCTCCACCTACGGATGTGAAGGGAAATACATAAAGAGAGAAACCACTCTGCAAATTTTGAGGCAACAAATTTTGTGAGTTTTGGGATAACAAAGAGGAGTTGTTGAATGGGAGTTGGTTCAAACTACGGGTGCAAGCTTCGAACTTCTCCTTGAGGTAATCGTCAGTTTATGATTGATTATAATTGGAGTTTGGAATTTTGGTTTGGTTTGAAAATTGGAATTTCAAACTGTTTTTGAGGGTGAATTGGATATCTAGAATTGTAGATTTTGGACGTTTCTCATACCAAACTGTGAATAATCGATTAAAAATTAAAGTTTTGAAATTTATGAAATGGAAAACTTATGGATTTGTAAGTTAATGGATAAGATAAGATTGTTAGAAAAGAGATTTGGTATGTTAAGGGACGTAGGTTGTAGTGTTAAGGGACATCCGATGTGATGAATTTGAAAGTGAGAGACATCCATTGTAGTGTTAAAGGACGTCTGTCGTTGAAGATTGTACTGAAGGGACGTTCGTTGTAGTGTTAAAGGACGTCCGTCGTTGAATATTGCACTGGAGGGACGTCCGTTGTAATGTTAAAGGGCATCCGTTGTTGGATATTATATTGAAGGGACGATCGTTGTAGCATAAGAGACGTTCGATGTTGATACTGTACTGGAGGGATGTCTGTTGTAGTGTTACACTTTGGGAAACATCGGTTTTGGTGACAAGGGACGTCCGATGTGATGAATTTGGAAGTGAGGGATGTCCGCCTTTATAAGGAATGCCGTTCCTTCCTAGACTTCCAGCATAGTCAAGAATATTTTTGTTTTTTTTTATTTTGGCATTAGTTTTGAAGAATTCCCAACATTAGACTTATCCCAATTGTGGATTTCAAATATAATTTTAAAAAGGAAACGTTTAAAGGACGTTAAATTGAATGTCCACATATTCTTATAGGTTCGACAAATTAACGTGGGATTGATTGATTTTCATCTGATTGAGCATTTCCCGGCTATTGGTAAGCCAGTTGAGGTAGGAGTTTTATTTTATGTCCAGCATATCATTGTTTTCCAAATGATTCTTTTGAGACGTGTTCTCATATAAAACGACGAGTCCATTTTTGACCGTCTGTTTTTATGATAATATATTTATTATTTTCGCTGGACATGTTTTATCTTAAGCATGCACTTTATTGACCGTGATTTGGTCCTGTTTTTATATACTCACATTCGATAGTTCGAGAATGTATTTTGTTATATTAAATAAAATAATGGGACAGCTGACTATGCCATATCCCTGAGTGTGAAACCCTAAACCTGATAAGGGTAATTTATGTGGCTTTTGCGATCGTTGAGTATCACCTTATTCTGTATGTTCGGAGTCTGTGAGTGACTCCATTTTCGATAAGATTGTGTGGGGCCTAGTTTCTGTACATACCACACTATAGTGGACGTTTTCCACATTTTGCCTCATTAGTTGATTTTATTCCGTTTTAAATAAATGTTTTATTCATAGCGTGCTCCCTCATTTATTTTTATTCTAATTGTTGAATATAAAATACTACCCCTATTGAGTTTAGTCAACTCACCCCAACGATATATATGTATATACAGGTGGAAATTTAGAAGTTCATCGGTTGCCGTCGCAAGATTGAGCCGGCATTTAGTTACTTAAATATTTTAATTTGAGAGATTGGTGAAGTTAAATTTCTACTTTAAAAATTTGTAGTAATATTTTTTTGGATTTCGACACTTTTATTTCAGACTAATATTATCACTATATCTCGATGTCACTATTAGACCTTAATTATAACCCATTTGGTTGGGCCCTGGCAAATATTTGATTTCACTAAAGTCTTCTGCTGCATAAATGAATAAGTAAATAAATAAGAAGCTAAAAGGTCGGGCGGTTCGGTTCACTTTCGGGCCAGGTTGCTCCCCGTTCTGTCTCAAGTCCCCTCTAGGATGTGACAAAATTAATATCTTTCCTTCTTCCTCTCCAAGTCTAGATGTATGTGGCAGCTAATCCATGTTGGTGCTTGACCACTTGGATGGTTTCCATGTAGAGATTTCCTTGGTCTCCAAGCTTGGACACTTGGACTTTCCTTATTCTTTGCTCTTTGTTCTGTGGGCCTTTGATATATCAAATGAAGTCCACATTTAGTGATCCAACTCATGCTAGAAAGATTAGGAAGTCAACTACAATCTTCATGAAGCACTCTTTTTGAAAGATACACCATTTCTAGAATTTCTTACATACTGAGGCCTTTTTGCGTTGGAGGTCTTCTCTTAATGATCTCCTGCTGCTCTTCCTATTCATTGGAAGTGTTGAGAATCGAACGCGAAACGAAAAAAAGAAAACTGCGGAAGCAGGGACACCAAGATTTACGTGGAAAACCCTAACGGAAAAAAACCACAGGCAGAGGAGAAATCACTAATAAGGAAATCAAGGTATAATGAATTTTGCGACTCAAGCATCAATATATAGAGAAACTAAATAACCCTAATATTGGATATGGGCCCGACCCTGCCCAACTAGAATTCGGGTCACTCCGAACTCTAACAATCTCCACCTTGACACGAATTCCACCTGAGAGATCCAATGCAGGCTTCTCAGCCCACCCCAAAACGAATCCAGAACGTTGAACTCTGACAATCTCCATCTTCAAAGAAATTCCAATGTAAGGCGAACTGCAAAACTCCAATGAAAAATAATCTGCTCTTCCACAAAGGCCCCTGATGGGCCAACTCAATATCTGGTAGGAATCAAGTTTAAGCCCTGCTTAAACTTGAGAGACACACTCGGAGAGAAATCACATCTTCTCCATTGTACCACCGAATTATCAGAGATGTCACAACGAACTGCATGTGAATATGTTGAATCTATACTCTCGAACACATTCAATGCGTAACCCACTGTAGATGTTTCACTATATCGCCGTTGAGCTTTACCCATTCTCTTGGTTCTGCTTTTGACGATACCTCTCTGGCGTGAAACTATAACTGAAGTTAGTGACGATGTGGTGACTATATCACGCTGAACATCTGTAATAGGCTGACATATCGATTCTGATGTGGATTCAGAACCCAACTTGAACTTCACCTGAGAACCTGACTTTCTCTGAGTCTTCTCCAATATTCCTTTTGAAGGTGACACAAACTTTCCAGCCTGATTACCCATCACCGTAGAACCCTGTAATACATATAAATTTGCAGAGCTTCTGTGTCCCTTTAACATGACGAGAGCACCCCTACTGATCTTTATACCTCCACCTACAACGCTATACTTGTACCCTTTCGAATCCAGAGTACTCAACGAGATCAGATTCTTCTTTAACTCAGGAACATGTCGCACGCTACCCAGTGTCCTCACTGTTAGCATAAGTGTGTTAGGCATATTTATATTTTGATGATGAGCAATTTAACTAAAGTGTAAAAGTTGTTTATTCATTGAATTAATAATTATCTTTTTAGATGTTTAAATTGGAAATACCCTTGATCAAGGGTATTGGAATTGTTTAATATGTTCTTCTAAGTCTATGCAGTGATATGGAAGATTTGTATGACTTAGAGGATGCGTCTCGTGCAAGATTGAAATGTCAAGTACACACGCGGACACAGACTGACAATGTAAGGATGGCAAGGAGGCGTCCTCAAGAAGAGAATTCTACGTCCCCAGTGCAAACTGTGTTGCAGCGGACGACGCGGATGCCGCGGACGCCACGGACGCCATTTCGAGTCGTCTGATTTGAATCTGCCATTTTGAAGATTCATGCGGACGAGTCACACGGTCGAGGCGGACGCCATTTAGCGTCCACGTCCCTTAAGCGAAGCGGACAGGAGAAGAAGCTGAGGACGCCACGGATGCCAATCCGTGTCGTCCAATTTGAATCTGTCTTTCAGAACTCAACGCGGACGATTCACGCGGACGTTGCGAATGCCAGATTTTGCGTCCGATTTGCCTCTGTCCATTCAACGAGGACGATTCATGCGGACGGTGCGGACGGGAGAATGGTGTCCGCAAGTACGCAGATTTCTCTAACGGCTATTTTCCAACGTTCGACTGCGGACGATCCTAAAGGTGTTGAGGACGTCCGCACTGGGAAAGTTTATAAATAGAAGGACTTCGAAGAAGGAAGGTACTGAAGCGATATTAAGCAAAGCTCTGCCAAATTTCCGACTCAACATTTGTGTACGAATTTGAGTGATAAAACATCCTCCAAAGTGCTTGTGTGAGATCATTAAATTTTTGGAAGGATTGTTGTATTTGTGAGAGCTCAACATTTTTTGAGAGAAAATTAAGTTATTGTAAAGGTTCGATTGACACCAGTGCAAGTTCAATCAATTGTAACCGGACGTGGTTAGTTGAATACATCTTCAAGGGAGGACCTTGAAGCGCAGACGTAGGCGTGCTTTGCCGAACCGCGTTAACAACTCGGTGTCAAGATTTCTAACTTTATCTCTTATATTATTTGTCTTATTGTGATTGCTTTGTGATTAAATTGACATTAGTTAGAAAAATTATTATCGCATGAAATTTAGTAAATAACCTAATTCACCCCCCTTTTAGGTTAATTTCGATTCTACACTCACAACTCTATCAAACATTCTGATTCTGACTGTACCGATACCAGCTATCTAGCAAGGTGTGTTATTGCCCATTAACACAGCAACTCCTGAAACGGTCTCATATGTCGTAAACCAATCTCGATTATAGCACATATGAAACGAACACGCTGAATCTAGAATCCAATCCTTGTTTGGCTTTGAGTTTCCCTCTGACACTATTGGAAGATCTCCATCACTATGGTCTTCTTCTTCTGCGACAACTACTTCACCGGATGTCATCGGTTGTTTTCCCTTCTCAGCTCTCTTTAACTCATTCTGCAATTTATGGCACTCAGCTTTGATGTGCCCCTTCTCTGACAGAAGTAACAGGTTCTATCTCGGTTCCTTAACTTTGATCGACCCTTTGAGCTCTGAACATTATCATTGCCTTTGTTGTTTGAATCTATTGTTCTACCCCGAACGACGAATCCCTCACCTCGAGACTCGGATTCCTTAACAAGTTGCTTCATCTTTTCCTTTGACAACAAAGAACCATAAACTTCTTCTAGAGTTAGACTGTCCCTACTGTACAAGATCGTATCTCTGAAAGAACCATATAAAGCAGGTAACCAGCATAACAGAATCAACCCCAAATCCTCCTCATCGTACTTGCATCCCATAGTCTCCAAATCTGAAACTAACTCCTTGAATGCAGCCAAGTGCTCTGTAATAGAGACTCCTTCCAATAATTGATGAGAATATAACCGCTGCTTCAATTGCAGCTTGCTCGTCAGGGTTTTCTTCATACATAACTGCTCCAATCTGAACCATAAACCAGTGGCAGACTTCTTGTTCAAAACATCTTGCAAAATCTGATTTGATAAATGCAGACGTATCATAGATAGAGCTTTCCGATCCTTTCGAAGTTTCTCCTCTTCACTCAATAATGTGGGCATTTTATCGAGCCCTAATAACGCGTCGTCTAAATCCATCTGTGCGAGCATCTCGCATTTTCACCTGCCATAACTAAAATCTCGTATTCTGATCCAACAACGGAATATCGAATTTCAACGAAGTCATCTCTCCCCAAAAATTTAGAATTTTTCAGAACCAATTAATCCAATAAAATTCTAAATTTTCCTTTATTCCACAAAAATAAAAATTTGATTTTTATTTCCTCCTGTGTGCGACGTCAACCGGACTGCACCTTCTTCTCTTCCCGGACGGCGGCTAAGCTGGGCACGGTTGAGCAGTTGACAGTTGGCAGAGAAGCTTCGTGGGATCGTTGGAGAACAGCGACGATCGGCAGTGGCGGGGATGACAGACGAACGATTTTGTCTCTCTGTTCTTCGTTGGACAACTCAACCGACGGGCAGGAGACAGCGGCAAACTATTTCTTCTCGGCAGCGACAGACGGTGTCGGAATGGCAGCGGCGACGGACTGACTGCAGCAGGGTGGTAAGCAGCTTCTTCGGCGATGTACTGATTCGCCTGAATCGCGAAGTCTCTGTTTTGCTCGAAGGAGGCGACGTAGCAGGGAAGGAAAAATCCAATTTTTCCTTCCTTAATTTTTTTTTAATTTCTTTTTCCCAATATACAATTTTTTTCACAAAAATTGTAAACCCCAATTTTGTTCGATTTAAGTACGAAAACTCTAACTCAGCTCTGATACCAATTGTTGGAAAATTGATATAGAGAATTTCACCTGGGCTCTGATACCAATTGTTGAGAATCGAACGCGAAATGGAAAAAAGAAAACTGCGGAAGCAGGGACACCAAGATTTACGTGGAAAACTCTAACGAGAAAAAACCACGGGCAGAGGAGAAATCACTAATAAGGAAATCAAGGTATAATGAGTTTTGCGACTCAAGCATCAATATATAGAGAAACAAAATAACCCTAATATTGGATATGGGCCCGACCTGACCCAACTAGAATTCGGGTCACTCCAAACTCTAACAGGAAAACATCTTCCTCAAGCAGTGCAAAAAAAAAAAAAAACACACTACGAGATTGCTCAGTTTAGTTTAGCTTTCTGGAAAAATTCTAGGTGTTGCTGCAAGAAAATGGTTGTAACATATGCTAATTTAAATGAGGATATTGATGCAAATAATGGCAAGATTCTAGAAAATATATTTTGTTAATGCTATTAGGTGGTAAATAATAGCAAGTTTCCAGAAATTGAAAACCTTTCATTTCTATAAACTACCTTCCTCGTCCGTGAGTTTATCCTCTTGGTCTTCTCCTTAAAAGATGGTAAGGAAATCTCTCGCAAAGTGTGTGCAGAACTTTGATGGAGGATTTTGTGTACTAAAAATCTTGGTAGATGAGCCAATCGGTAAACCCCTTTCTTTTTTGTTGAAACTTTTGCAAAAAGATCAAGTTTTAATGTGTTCTGATTTAGGCTATAATTTGTGTGAGTCATATTGTTTTGCTGTGACTTGGACTTTGAAGGATTTGGATTTCAGACATCTTCAGAGAGATAAATCTCGTTTTCCATATGATATTTGTTAGTGTTTCAAATTGGATTATGTTATTGTATATGACTGATTTAAGAAATAAAGATTGCATTTTGGATTAAAGATTGTCGTTTTAATGGATAAAATTGATCAAATGTATGCATGGAATTATTCTATATTGTTTAAAGTTAGAAATTTTTTTAGAGAAGTTGGAGTTCTCAGATTACTTGGAAAATTCAGTATTGTAGGCGAGTATCCGTGGAACCCAGGCAAGTGTCCACTGAAGAGTAGGCTTCCAACGCTTCAGTGATGGAAGATGCGTGTTCATTGGAGTAGAAGATGTCACCTCAGAAATGTACATATCCACAGCAGAAGCATATGCATCTGTAGCAGGAGCTAATGTTTCTGCAGAAGTGGGTCGTATGGACGACGTTTGAGAGTGGACATCCTAACCCAATATGTGGTTGACTAGATTTATAAAAATGTAATGGGCGTGAGTTGGATATTTTTGGGAATTGTTCTGTGAGTTTCCCAAGTTGGTTTTTATCATGGCTATGGGTCCCAACGAATTTTCTTTTATTTTATTTTTTAAAAAAGTGAATTGATTAGATATATATGTTTTGATAGGTCCAACAGATTGACGAAGGATTTGGAATGAGTTCATAATTACTTGAGCTTAGGCTTTGGTAGTTTTGGTTTGAGGTAGAAGTTTATTTTATATATAATATTTCATGGTTTTACAAACATTATTTTGAGATGTGTTCACATACAAAAATGGTAAGTTCATTTTTATTACTTATCGATTTTTATACTATATATGTATATATATGTATTTTTCAGTGGACACATTTTAATTGAACATACATATTTTTATTCATTAATCATTTTAGTCAAGTTTGATCGACTCGTGTAGGGGTCTTGTTTTCTTTACGCACATTCTACTGTTGGAGAATGTAATACCCCAATTTTTTATATCAGAATTTAATAAGGATAATTAGAAAGTAATTGGGGATATTCAGATTTATTGGATAATTATCAGAGTATTACCAAGGACGTATTCGTAAGATTATAATTTAAGAAATTTATTGTGTGATAATTAGGAATTATATTGGACTTTTCGGACGATCGCGGACAAGGTGCAGACGCCTTCTTTAGGCCAAAATCGCAATTCTAAAGGAGAATAATGAATTTTAACTGGTTTGGTTTGGCTCGGTCCGAAAATATGGGATGACTCGGTTTTCTTTTAATTAAAAGAAGAAGAGGAAATGAGATTTATGGGGTAAATTGGATTATTGGAATATAAAATAAGGGGATTTGAAATTAAGTGGAATTAAATTAAAAGGAGGAGTTAAGTAAGGAGGAGGGGTGATACGCCGAGAGAGAGAGTGAGATGCCGAGAGCGAGATTGATGGACGTTGCGAGGCTGGGCGACAATGAAGGTGGAAAAAGGCTGGTGTCCGGCGTGCGGGGTTTTTAGCGGCGTGGGCGGCGAGCATTCGCCTTTGCTCGGGTTCGCTGATGCGCTTGAGTTTTGCTCGCAGGTCAGCGATGCCGGCGTCGATGGAATGGTGACGGCAAGGATGGTGATCAGCAGAGGAGGTTGGCGGCATGATGGGTCTGCGATCGATGCCTCAGGTCAATGAGGCAGGGCTAGTGTTTCACGATGTATCTGCTGGGGCGGTCTGTTCCATGGTTAGATCCAAATCGATCCTTTCTCCTCTGGTTTTGTTTTGATGAAATCGACAGCGTGGAGTACATGTATGAAGAATGGTATGGCAGGGCATAACTGGTAACGTAGGGGCGTCAGTGGCAGGATATGGGGTGCTCTAATGAAAGGGAAATGCAAAAGAAAAGAGGAGGAGGCTAGTAGAGAGAGAGAAGGCTCTCGGGTGAGTTGAACCGAGGGAGAAAATGGGAAGGAAGAGCTGAAAGCTCTCGGGTCTCCTGGAATCTTCTGGTAAGGAGGTCTCCTCCATTGTTTTTATGGATTAAAGATGAGGATAAAGTATTTGGGTTACCAGACAAGTATTTGCAGAAGCGTAAGGATTCTGCGGCAGAAGATGCGTGTCAGCTAGTGTAAAGGATTTTGTTGCAGAAACGTACATATCCGTAGCCGAAATGTATGCATTTGCAGCAGGAGTAAAGACTTTAATAGAAACGAAGGTTTTTGTGGAAGCATGTGGATGATATGTGTTCGTGGAAGTGTGTGGGTAACACGTGTCTGTGGAAGTATTTGTTTTTGTGGTAGTGGGCATTATGGACGACGTTTGAGAGCGGATGTTCGAACTCAATATGTAGTCAACTGAATTTATAAAAATTTGATGGACGTTCGATGAAGGGATGTATGGTCTAGATTCTAAAAGTTGGATATTTTGGGGGAATTATTTCGTGAGTTCCCGAGTTGATCCCTATCTCTGCTATGAATTTTATTGTATTTTATTTTTTAGAAAAAGTGAATTGATTGGATGTATATATTTTGACAGGTCTAACGGATTGACGAGGGATTTGGACTCGTGTTTATATTTGCTTGGGCTTTAGCTTTGGTAAGCCCGGTTTGGGGTAGGAATTTATTTTATGCCCAATATTTCATAGTCATACAAATATTATTTTTAGACATATTTTGATACAAAAATAGTGAGTCCATTTTTATGGCTTATCAGTTTTTATACTCTATATCTATGTATTTTTCTCTGGACACGTTTTAATTCAGCATGCATATTTTCATTTATTAATTATCTTAGTCGAGTGAACCAAGTTTGATCGACCCATGAAAGGGTCTTGTTTTCTTTACACACATTCAACCGTTGGAGGATGTGTTTATTTGTGTTAGTAATGAGACAGCTTACTGTATCGTAAAACCCTAAACCTAATAAGGGTTTTATTTTTGTGGCTTTAGCGATTGCCGAGTATCGTCGTTACTATTTACGCCTAAGTTATTATGTGCCTGGAGCCTATAAGTGACTCCATTTTCACTGGGCTTTTCATATGGTATAGTAGGACCGCTGTACGTACCACATCATAGTGGACTATTTTTTTTATATTTGCCCTACTGTTTGTTTTATAACCTGATTTTTTTATAATGATGTTTTAATATATGATATGTTCCTTACTTTTCTCATAATTTGAACTGTTAAATCTAAAACTATACCCCTATTGAGTTTAGTCGGCTCACCCGATTCTCAGTTTCCAACGCAGGAGTGAGTTTGACAGTTTATCTATTTAGTTTATTTGTAAACTGAGTTGTTCTCTTGGTGAGATTTTTATTTCTATTTGTATTTTTTGCACAGTTGTTGTTGTTTGGACATTTATATTACTACATTATTATGATATCACTGATTGATCTTTGGATTAGCCTAGTTGGTTGAGCCTTAGCCATTTATGTAACACTTAACATTTTCGCTCTCTATTTAACTTAAAAGTTCAAGGGTCGGATGACTCGGTTCAGTTTCAGGTCGGGTCATTTTCTGTTCTGTCTCGAGTCCCTTTTGAGGCATGAAAGTGGTAGCCCACATTGTGATATAGGTAAAAGATTCAAGGCTAGTATTTAAGTACATTAATAGAACATCAATTATCTCTTCATCATCAGCTTATGCCATTTTCTTTTTCAACCTCAAGCAGAGCATCCATCATATCCCTCTTCTCACATGGCTCCTCCCTTTTCTTTAGTTGGCTTCTCCACTAACCATATGGAAAGAGGATGTTGTGATGAGGAAGAATATAAGTGAGAGAATTGTCAATCAAGGAGGGAAAAATATAGGATATTAATTATGTATTAATATTAATACTTCATTTATTCTCTATTCTTACTTGTTAATTTTTACTTTCGATAAATATTAATTAATGTAATTAATAGAATAAATTATAAATAGTTAAAATAAGAGAAATTAGCAAAACAACCATTGAACTATGAGATTAATGACAATACAAACACTAAACAATTTTTGCTATAAAATAAAGCACTGAGCTATGGAAAATGAACGACGCAAACATCGACGTCACATTTTTTTATTAAAAATTTAATTTTTTTCCTGCAGCGAAAATGGTATATTCTGCAGCGAAAAATACTCTTTCCTCTTCCCCAAGCAGGAAGTATATCTTCCGTAGCGAAAAGTGAATCTTCCGCAGTGGAAAGTGTATGTTCTGCAATGGAAACGTAATTTTCGAAGAATATTAATTAAATTGGTAATATAAGGTGAAATTAATTACCAATTTAATTAATTTTGAACTAATATTCTGTAGAAATGATATTTTTCGCAGTGAAAAGAGTATTTCTGTAGAATATTAATTAAATTGGTAATTAATTTCAAAATTAATTAATTATTTGTTAATTAATTACCAAATTGGACAAGTATCTCAAAAATTAATAACTAATTTAATTAATATTATGCGAAAAAAATGTTTCTGCTGTGGAAGATACACTTTCTGCTGCGGAATATACTCTTTCTATAGAGGAAAGAGTGTAATACCCCGATAATTTTTCCCCGTTTATATAATGTAATGAATTTTGTGAAATTAATGTATTATATTGTGGGACGGTATTTTGTTGGACGAATACCGTGTAAATGTAAGGGAAATATTGTGGAGTGATTAAAGTATAAACTTTTAAGGGAAAAAGTGCATTTTGAGTTTTCGGTTGTCGGGTAGTCTGGGTCGCAGTCGAGGTTCGCGTCCGAAATGCATTACAGGTTTCTCTTTACATTTTCGGTCGTATCGCGATCGAAGTTGAGGTAGAAGGTTTGCGTCAGAAATCCATTCTAGACTACATTTTGTGGTTTTCGAATGCAACGCGGTCGTGGGTGCGGACGTGATGCATGATAAAAAAAATCAACAAGTTTTGAATTTGTCAAATTCGTCGATTTTGCGGTTGAGTCATCGGTCGGGACGCAATCGCAAGGTTCGACCAAAACACAAATTTGGGACGAAATTTGGATAATCAGTCATTATGCGGTCGAGGTTTCAGATGACTCTTTCGACCGAAAAGTCTATTTTTAGCGAAAAGACTGCTTCTGTCATACCAGTCTTTTATTTATGCTCCCAAAAATTTCCCTCCTCTCCCAAGACGATAGAAAGCTTTCCACATGGTCGACTTACACTGGATCACCCACCCTTGATATGGGCAATTATGCCACCAACCTGGGCGTTCACGTGATGTCTCCCTCCGTCTATAAGTTGCTGGCCGTGGATGGAATGGAATTCAGAACTCTGTGGTTTTACTGAAAGCTGAGTGCGTGTGTGGGGTTGGAGCGAGCTGCTGGTTTTGAAACTTCTTATCGCGGTGGTTGTCCAGTGTAGGAAATCTTCAACTGTTGGTGATTGTGAGGTAAAAAATGGGTAGAGTCATGGTTAGTGGAGGCCCTACACCACAAGCAGCGTCTGTTTTTCTTAATGTTCTTTGAATGGTTTAACATTGTTTCTGCTTGAATATTCCCCGATTTATCAATGCATGATCTTGTGAGCCAGTGGATTTTACTCTCTGTCAAGTTAAGATTATTAGTTACTAGTTGATTGTTTTGCTCTTGGTGGCTAGTAAATATTCTGTTTCTTCTTGGTTGCTATTGGACACTTTGTTGTTTGTTGAGAACACTAATGTGACGACCCGGATTTTCTTTACTTTAAAAATGCATTAAATTCAAAACTTTTATAAAACAACTGAATTCTTGTTAAAACCCTTCAATTGAAATCAAAGTTCTTTTCTTAAAAACTCGATCGTTAAAACATCTTACTTAAAACTCGTTATTTAAATTCTTATTGATAGCAGAAGACTTCATTTATATAATCATTTTTCTTAATTATTAGGAGAAGCATAAAACAACTTATAACGGAAACATAAATCGTTAATTTTAAAAAGACAATAAACAAATTATTACTTTACATTTATAAAACTCTTTTCTCTCTTACTTTCCTTAGCCTAACCAGCCACTCGCCCGTGCAAATCCTTCATCAACTGTTCCTTGATCTGTTCATCATTTTCTCATGCGTGTACCTACACCATTAGCAAACTATGAGCCCAAGGCCCAGTAAGAAATGAGATATGCAGTATGATGTATGTCTCTCGTTCATTCTTTTGGAATGGGTACTATCTCAAACCTTTCTTTTCTTTACGTTTCATTCTTTTATTCTTTCTTTCATAACTCGTACGTCGAGCGGGAGATTGGAGGAACCCGTGTGGGAGGGAATAATCTTGGTCAGCTTCTAACCACCTGGTGTAGACAGTCTCAAACTCGAAGAGGGAAAGGGCCTTCATCTGCCTACCTGATTAGATCCGAACTACCCGTCCGTCCCCCAACTCCCCATTTCCTTTCATTCATTTCATTTATCCGTTTTCCTCACATAATGCATATGAGTACCACCCCCGAGGTGGCACTTCCTACTTGTTTCTATTATCATGATGCATGTCCATAAGAAACATAATCGTGATGCATGTCAATGAGAAGCATGTCCATAAGAAACATAATCGTGATGCATGTCAATGAGAAGCAGTAATCGTAACAATATAAAAGTATGAGACATGAAAGTTCTACTAACATACTATACGTGGCGATATACTCCAAAACATGCTTGGTAATTTAAAAGAAACAATAACAGTATAGGCATGCTTGACAATTACAAGAAACAACAACAATATAGGCATACTTGATAATTTAAATGAAACAATAATGTAGGCATGCTTGGCAATTTAAAGGAAGCAATAAGAATCTAGACATGTCTGCCAATTCAAAAGAACCAATAACGATATGTCAACATCCTAAACATGGTTAGAGGTTAAATTAATAACGTATGAACAACATAGACATAATAAATAAGGCGGCATAATGGAAATGCAAACAAACAATTAAAGGAAAGACACTGTTAATGGTACAGGGTCTCCACTAGCCAAGACTTAATCTCAATTTCTTACCTCGTAACTTTAACGCGTATTCGTACTTAATCTTTATCCTTCTTTTCCTTGTCAATACCTTCATAATTAAAACATTTACTCATTAGTAATTATAACTTATTAATTTCATTATTTTCCTATCCTTAATTACATAGCAATTCTAGGAACTTATTGACACCTAAATCCGAACATAATCTATCCCAATTAATCAAATTCCCACAATACATTTATTCAATTAATGATTCAAATCTAAACCAACAGAACATATCAACAAAGCTTTCACTAAACAACCTTATTTCCAAGCAACACAACGCCTCCATACTTATCAACATCCAACAATAATTAAAGGTCTCAACCACTTAACAATTTCTAATAGCTACAACAAAGAACAAATCCAATAGATCAACATTTCCTTAACTTAGCCTTACGTATTATAGTTAACAGAACTATGGTTTAATAGGCAACCAAAAGCATTCCAAAACCAACCGAGCTGAAGCAACAACAGAAATCCAATATGCTATGGTAATTAAACAGGGAGCATGAACTGCTACTATGCATGCAGTAGACAGTTCATCAATATTCTCTAGAAAATCCAAAGCATAAGTCCTAACAGAAACCATACATCCATAAACAGAGAAAGAACTTCTATACCAGAAGAATACCTAGGAGCTTCACCACTTCTCTTCCACGCAAAAGCTCTCGGCTCACAGCCTCACTAGAGAACACCTCACCCTCTGTCTCCCTTTCTCTCTCGACACAGCTCACCTGAGAGCTCACTGCCAACCTCCCCCCTCTTCCTTCTGCCTTTCTACCTCACCAGAGAGGCAGGCACAACTTGCCATGCCATGCCATAGGCCATGTCATGCCTTCACCATACCCTTCGCACGTCCCACTGACGATTTCCAACAGAGCAGAACCAGCCACGGATGGACCAGTTCGGATCGAACAGCAAGCCGCTCTAGCCATCCACGCGAACCGCTAGCTCCAGCCCTTTGATCCGAGGCTAGAAATCACAGCCTCCCCCCGACGCCAATCCTTGCCGTCGCCATTCCCTCGTCGCTGTCCACCAGAAATCGGCAGAGCGTTAGGGCACACCTCGATCCGATGCCAAAACTGACTACCCAAAGCTCTGCACTGCATCATCCCGCGAAGCCACACCTCCCAAGCCCGCTATCGTTCTCCATTCGCCGGACGACGCATGACCCGTCTGTCCTGAGCTCACCGTCGCCGTCCCTCACCCGAAAGCGCTCCTGCACTCGGTCTCCTTTTCCCCCTCTCATTCTGGTTCTCTCTTCCGTCAAGAAATGGCCACTGGCCAAATGCCCGATTCCCCTTCTCCTTTTCATTTAACTTCCAGACCGCCAACATGAACCGGTTCGACTGAACCAGTTTATGCCTTCCCCACAATTTTCCTTTATTTTTCCCATTTTTAATCATAACCCCATTTTAACCCTTCATTAATTATTCCCTTAATTTCTAATTCTAACTAATCTTCCATTTCTTTTTCTTCTTCCAACAAAAACTGGCCATCCCCATATTTTTGGACGGAGCCAAACCAAACCGGTTCGGTCCATATTTCTCTCATTCAGAATTGTGGTTTCGGATGAAAGGAGTCCGCGCCTTGATCGCATTCGTCCAAAAAGTGTGCCTAATTGGACAGATTCAAACTCTCCTCATCCACCTTTGTCCGCAGTCGTCTCGACTCACTCGAAAACGCATGTTGCAGATGGAGGATGATTTCGGACGCGACCCCCAGTGCTCATGTCGTCCGCATGCATCCAAAATCTGAAATACACTCTTTTTCTTCCAACTTTAATACTTTAATCACTCCATAATATTTTTTCAATATTTATAAGACATTAATCAACAATACATCGCCCCACAACATAACGCATTAATTATCCCAAAATTCGTTACATTAATTTTACGGGAAAAATATTATCAGGATATTACAACTAAACTGCCGTTGTAACTATCAATGCCTAATTTTGTAGACTAGTTGATAATGCTCTTTGTCTAATTTATATTATCTTTGTAGACAACTCTCTATTATGAAATACATGAACTGTGAAGTTTAGATCGCCATTTCTCTCTGGATTTTCTACTTAAAACTTATCAGTTGTTGGCTTAATCCCCATTTTAAATTGCCTGTTGGTTCTTGGTAGTTAGAAACTTCCCTGTTGCTAGTATTGTTAGATGCTTCGTAATTAATACATAACCTACTGTGGTGGATTATGCTCTAAATTATCAATGTATGATTATTAATTGTTAGTAGTTAGCTTCTTGCTTTGTTTTAGGTTGTTAGTAGATCTTGTCGTTTTAGATTTAATCTTCTCTTGTATAGTTAAATAAGGAATGACGCATCTGTTGATTTTGATGTTTTGATAGACCCTATAATAGTAAGTCATCTCATGTGCATTGTGAAGTTCCGGCCTATTTTCCTATGCTCATTTCACACTTGTTTAGTCTAATATACATGCCTCTGCCAACGCTTAGATCACTGTACTTAAAATGTTGCTTGGTTGGCTTGTAATCCATGTTACATTGCTCTGTTAATAATAAAATAAACTGTTAGCTTTTATTTAGATGACCCTGAATTATTCCTTTGTTAAATATCGCTTCATGCTGTAGCACACCATTATTTATTATCATATGCAACGCATTGCTGCTGTTTTTCTATTCAAAAT
Organism: Begonia loranthoides; assembly: GCA_022433065.1. NCBI lineage: Eukaryota > Viridiplantae > Streptophyta > Magnoliopsida > Cucurbitales > Begoniaceae > Begonia > Begonia loranthoides. The sequence goes on from CM039485.1 coordinate 5,000,503, forward strand.
CATGCTATGCTAGTTCAAATCACTTATATTGCCTCATGATAGTTCTCGAATATCTAGATTGTTAGTTTTCATTATTTGGATGATTACCCATGATCACCATATTTTATTATGTTGCTTGGTAGTATAGGTTGTTAAATTACTCTTGATTGTTGGCTTGGACTTGCATTAATTAGATCGCTACATTTCCTGTTGAATGACATTGATATATTGTTGTGATTTGAGCATCGCATTGACATGTATTATGATAATAGAAACAATTAGGAATGCCACCTGTAGGTTGGTATTCATATGTATTAGTAAGAGAAAAATGGATAAAAGGAAATGAATGTAAGAGGAATTGGAAGTTGGGGAGGTGGTTGAGATTGTAACCGGATAGACTCGAGATTATACCTTTCCCTTGTCGGGTCGCAAGAGCCTGTCTACCCAAGGGTTAGATGCCGACTAGCAGCCACTCTCCCTGCGACGGAACCTCCAATGCCCCAGCTCGATGTACGAGTTAATTTATAGAACCGTGAGTAAAAAATAGTTTTGGTGGATTCCATTCTGACATAATCAATTACTGGCATGCATCATATTGCATCTCATTTCTTGCTGGGCCTTAAGCTCATAGTTTGCTTGTGGTGTAAGTACACAAACGAGAACATGTAAAGGAACAGTTGATGAAAGATTTGCACAGGTAGGTCTTGTGGCTGGCTAGGCTAAAAGAGATAAAGAGAAAAATAGTTTTGTAAATAATAAGTAGATAGTTTGTTTATTGTTCTTTAAATGAATTATTTAGGTTTCCGTTACGATTTAAGAAAAAAGATTTTATAATTTTGGTCTTCTGCTGTAATTTGGAAAAATGATTTTATAACAAAAGTCATTCACTGTTCATGTTTATAACGATTTAAGTAAAAGATTTTTAACGATCAGGTTTTAAGAAAAAAAATTTGATTTCAACTTAAAATGTTTTAATAACGGTTTCTGCTATTTTTACAAAAGAAAAGAAAATTTTTAAATTTCGCATGATTTTTAAAGGTAAGCAAAAAAACTGGGTCGTTACAAAAAGTATTTTCAAAAATTAATTCAATAATTTTAAAAGTAATTAAATTGGTAAATAATTTCATCTTATAATTAATTACTTGATTGTTAATTTGATAATTGATTACCAAATTGGATGAATATCGTAAAAATTAATATTAATTTAATTAATATTTTGCGAAAAATACTTTTTCTCTGCGGAACATACATTTTTCATTGTGAAATATACACTTTCTGCCGTAGAAGATATACTTTTCACTGCAGAATATACTATTTTTGTAGTGGAAAGAGTATTTTCAAAATTTAATTTTAAAATTAATTAAATTGGTAGTTAATTTCACCTTATAATAATTAATTATCTAGTGATTAATTTGGTAATTAGTTTCACCTTGTGTAATTAATTACCTAGTAATTAATTATCAAATTAGATGTGTATCTCAAAAATGAATTATTATTTTAATTAATGTTTTGCAAAAAATACGTTTCAATTGCGTAAAATAAATTTTCACTGCGAAAAATCACTTTCCTTTGCAGAAAAGGAAAGAGTATTTTCCGCATTGGAGACATGCCTTTTGCAGCAAAAAAAAAATTAAATTTTTAACGGAAAATGTAATAACAATATTTGTGTCATTTATTTTTAATAGTTCAATATTTTATTTATTAACAAAAATTGTTTATTATTTATCTTATCACTTCTTCTATAATTTAGTGATTATTTTATTTTGTTAATTATATTAATTAATATTTAACAAATTAAATTAAAAAAATAAAAAATAAAAATACAAGATATAATATTATTATTAGTTAGGGAAATTAACACCGTAGACCCTATATTTTGCAATCAATGACAAGTCAAACCCTGAAGAAATTTTGCTAACAACTAAAACCTTAAACTATGAAAAATTATCACTGACGACCTCACAGTCATGTTTCCCTTCCAAATCCGTTGACTTTAACGCCTCCGTTTCATTAAAAAAAAGGATCGTCAAATGGAGACGAAGGACGTCAATTATCGGAGGGTGCCTGCTAGTTATTGGGCGTCGGAACGATTATCGGACAATGGCGGACAATTGTCAATGGCCGTTGGATCCAGGAAGACGTCCCCCCGCTTGGAATTGACGGCCAGGATTGAATCTATCAATTTCCAAAGGCGATGGCGGACGACATTTCATGGCCGTTGGATCGAGCGAGGGACGTCCCTTATCGAGATTAACGGCCATAATTGAATACGAAGGACGTCCGTCTTAATACGAGAGACGACCGTTTTGGATTGAATTTAATTCTCTGAACAAAAACGGACGTCCCTCGTATTATGACGGACGTCCGTTTCATACTAAACGACAATGTCTTAAGATGAGAGACGTCCATTGCAGACAGAACGATGTAGTCTTGGCTGAGGGACATCCGTTTCTTCACGAGAGATGTCCGAAATAGGTCGAGGGACGTCCGTTATGGAAGAGGGACGTCCGTTGTGGAAGAGGGACGTCCACCTTAATTGAGAGAATTTGCGCATTTTGAAAACGCGTGTGCCTTGCACATGACCCTTCAACTGAAAAGAATTTGGAGTCCATACTATGCGTCCATTCTGATCTAGGAACGTCCCTTGCTCAATCCAACGGCCATAGATTGTCGTCCGCCATCGCCTTTGGAAAATGAAAAATTCAATTCTGACTGTCAATCTCTATAAGGGACTTCCCTCCCTAGATCCAACGGCATGGACGATTGTCCGCCATCGCTTTTGGAAATTGACCAATTCAATCATCGCCGTCAATTCCGAGTGGGGGATGTCTTTCCTCGATCCAACGGCCAATGAAGGATCGTCCGCCATCGCCTGATAATCGTTTCAACTACTCTTTGTCTTCCAACGGGCAGGAGGGACGTCCCTCGGCTCCCGATAATTGAAGTTCTTCGTCTTCTTTCGACGGTTCTTGGCGTCAACGAAGCCAAGACGTTAAAGTTGATGAATTTGGACGCGAAACGTGATTGCGAGGCTGTGACGACCCGATTTTTCATAACCTTTTAAAATATGCGAAATTTAAAAAAAAACTTTTGTAAGACAATTAAAATCTTTCATAATCAGAGTGCTAAACCGAGTGTCAAAATCCATTCATTACATTCGTTATGAAAATCATTTATTAAAAAATTAGCGGAAGCGAAAACATTCGAATTTAAAATATGCTATGTTTTAAAATTTACTTTACTCATCTTTAGCTTGACCAGCCACAAGCTCAACCTGTGTAAATTCTTTATCAACTGCTTTGTGTTATGTTCATCGTTCTTCTCGTGCATACACATGTTTAATCTACAGGGTATATTTAAAGAGTGTTAATCTAATTATTTATACATGCTCAATTTAAGGAAAACATAATTTCCAGCAAACTTAACAGGACCAATAAACTCACTCTTCCTTTCATACATTCCTATCATAACACTATACATGAGCAATAAACATTCATCACTTTTCTTTCATTCGAACAGTAAGCATTTAGCATCTTTCTATCAACATAAGGCATTCCATTTCAGTAGCTTACAGTAAATAAGTTGCAGGGAATTAACAGCAAAGAATTCAACACGCAGTATAGGGAATGTTGCAGGAATTACTCAACCAAGATTTCAGGGAATTGACATTACGGAATTAACATCACAACACACGCACTCTATTTGTGGGTAGGGCTTTGACGGCCAAGACACACCCAATCCTTACCATCACTGAAGACATACAACAGGGACAGCTCTCTGGCTCCAGCTCACGGACGGTAGCAACTCACTCACACTCGTCCATCACCCTTCGCAGCTTCCCACAGTAACCCGAAGGAGGAAATACCTGAGAGCAGGCAACAGTTCTCCAGGAGCTTCTCAGCCTTTCCCCCTCCTTTCACTTAAATCTCTAATTCTTGCTGAATATAAACACAAATGGTAAAATTTGAAATGTATAACAACCTATCTCACAATTTCAGCAATGGAAGCAGATTTTTTGGATCGCTCACCATGCTTCTGCCTCTCAAATTCCAATTAAACCGCCAGGCAAGAAATCAGAGGATGGACCGGTTCGGTCCAATTACGAGCAACCCGGACCAGCCCTCACCCAGTGAACCAAAGTCTCCTGTCCAGCTATTCATCGCGCATCTCACCTTCACCGTCGCCATTCTTTGCTGCCAGACGTCGCCAATCAACCAAGATTAACAAAGCATCGATCAAGTCTAGCATACCTCAACCCGACGATGTGTCGACCCACCTGGGAAGCTGCAACCCGAGAGCCCTAGAAATCTTGCAACCCGCGAAAGTCGCTCCGCTCCCAGCTTGCCTGACTGGACATCGCCACGCAGCGACGAAGCTCTCTTGTGGGGATCGTCTCCCTTGCGTCCCTTTCTCGCTCTTGATCCCTCTCTCAATCTCTGTCTTTGTTCTTTCTCAATTCTGAAGCCCTAATCCCCAATTCCCCCTTTCAATTTTCTTCTAAACCAAGCGCCACAGCCTGAACCGTTTTGGCTGAACCGGTTCAGCTCTCTCGCCTTTCTTCATTTAATTTTTCTTTTAATTTCCCCCTTTTTAATTCTAATTAATTTATATTGAAATATAATTAAGTGTTAAATATTCGCATCGAATATTAACCGACCAAATTTTTACTTTCGACTTATTTCAAATATTGTTTAAGAATTATTAGAGGTCTAATTTAAATTTCTTAATTCTATTTCTTAAATTGATTTCTATTAATTAAATTTTTAATGAATTATCTTAAATTATAACCTAACGGTTGCGTCATTGGTAATATCCCAATAATTATCCAATTTAAAAAGTCGGGGTGTTACAGAGGTCGCTGGCGAGAATTTTCCAAAGTTTAGGATTTTAGTTGTTAACAAAATTTCTTTAAGGTTTGACTTGTCATTGATTACAAACTATAAGATATGCGGTGTTAATTTTCCTATTAGTGATAATAAATTTTCACTTTGGGTCATATTGTTATTTACTCAAAATAAAAATGAAAATTAATAATGCAACGTATTGGGTATTATTGTAGTTGGTAGGGGTGTGCACGGTACCGGTCCGGTCTGGATTTACAGCGGTCCGGCACTAGACCGGCGGTATCGGTTCTCCTTTTTGGAAGACCGGTACCGGTCCCACAGAGGACCGGTTCTGGTACCAGTTCTGGACCGGGTTTTCGGTACCGGTTCTGGTCCGGTACCTGTTTTGTACCCTGTTTTTTTTAAATATTAAAAAATATAATGTAAAATTATAATAATATAAAATGCAAATATCAGTAAAAAATTACAGAATTGTCATATTAACATTGGCAAGCTTTTCTTCATATTAACGTGTATGCACGACTCGACGAGCCCCCAAACTTGAAGCATCCACTGAAAAAATATTGAAAAATAGATAAAGAAAAAAATCAAAGGTTATTTTAACATAATTGAGTTCAATTACTTCAATTTTGGAGAAAATATATAACTAACCTGAGCAACTCTTATTTAGTTTTGAGTAACCCCTTCGTATTATAAAACAGATACAAAAATTAGCTTGTACATTGTAACTTCAAAACAGTAATTATATAGTTCAAACATATGATAAATGATGTCTAGAGTAAAGTCTAACTTAAAATGAGAAACTTACAAAACAGTCAACAGGTTGCATCCTACAAAATAGAAGAGAAGTATGACTTTTACACATCAAAGATATATGATAAAATATAAATGATAATGCTAACGAGTGGATAAAGCATACCACTGAGATCACCATCAATTTCATACTAATTCACTTCATCATCAACGTCATTAATTTGTATAATATCTGAAAAATATAAATTGAAAACAAATTTAGAAAAATAGTAATAAATAAAACAAAGAAAAAAGAAAACACTATAAATATAAAAGATACCTGGCTCATTCATAACATCATTGAAGTTGATTGATTCATGTTTCGAGGATCGAATCCAGCTTTGAGTGCAGATAAGTGCTTCAACCGTCTTTGGGGACAAAGAACTACGAAATTGATCAAGTACTCTTCCTCCACTACTAAAAGCTGACTCCGATGCAACAGTAGAAATAGGAATGGCCAATATATCTCTTGCCACATTTCTCAGAATTGGGTATTTGAATGAATTTACTTTCCACCACATGAGAATGTCTAGTTTGTCTACATTGTTTTCCAATTCTTCATACAAATATTGTTCAATTTCTGACCGCGTAGTTGAAACATTTGGTTGTTTTGGGCGACTATGAAACATCCCATGTATCTTATTGTGGCTCAAATTGCTCTTTTGTGGTAAGATTGCAGCTGTGGTTAGTACACTTGAACTATTATAGTTGTCTTCTGTATTTTCCAATCCCGCATCACCTTTATACTCGAGATATAAATTTTTAATCACAAATTGTACTTGGCTTAACAAATAATCCGTCTTATCAGAATCCATTACAATGGAAAGACAATGTTTCAAATGCTCTATTTTATGTCGAGGATCTAAAACAACTGCAACATACATCAACATATTCATTTTATTGCAGCTTCCTCAATATTTATCAAATTTGCTTTCCATTCCAATAGCCATTCGCCTCAATAATGGATTATCACATTCAGCATACTCTTGAATAAACATTTTCAAATTGCATACTTCACAAACATATGTATTTGAAGTAACAAGCAATGAGGCTGAAGCATTTAAGGTCATATCATAAAAAACCCTCAAAAATTTTACAAGTTCTCGAATATTAGCCCAATCTTCTGTTGTGGGAGGACTTTCTCCACCCAAATCAGCGAGATAATAATCATCTGTTTCTATCAATCTCTCAAAAGCTTTTTCAAATTTTTCTGTGCTGGCTAACATCAAATACGTGGAATTCCATCTTGTAGCCACATCAAGAGAGACACTATTTTTGCACACAATTTTAGCTTGTTCAACACATTTCTGAAATTTCTGTAGTCCAGCAGGAGAAGATCGAACATACTTCACTGCTCGACGTACTCTCACAATACATTCGTGATGGTCTTTTAAACCATCACATACTATCAAATTCAAAATATGGGCAAAACATCGCACATGCAAACATTCACCATTCAAAACTAGACCATTCCAAGCTCGAATTCTCTTCACCAAATAAGAAAGGGCCACGTCATTAGAAGATGCATTATCCACTGTAATTGTTAAAACATTTTCGATCCCCCATTCAAATAAACATCTCTCTATTTCTTTTCCAATGGTTTCACCCTTATGATTTGAAATCAAACAAAAATTGATGATCTTCTTATGCAAAATAAAATCACAATCAACAAAGTGCGCAGTTAAAACCATATAATTCAAATTTTGAATAGAAGTCCATGTATCTGTAGTCAAACAAACTCGTTGAGATGCGTTCTTAAAATAATCTTTCAACTTTGACTTCTCTTTCTCATAAATGCCAATAATATCTCGTGCAATCGTAGATCTAGAGGGTACAACAAATTTTGGTTGTAAATATTTAGAATAAACTCGAAAACCCTCTGATTCAACGAACTTAAAAGACATTTCTTCAACAATAATCATTTTTGCTAGAAGTTCTCGGCAAGTTGCACTACTAAATGATGCAGATGTGGAACTTGATCTCATATTATCGACAGTTTTGAAGCTTAAAGTCTTTTGTTTCGAATCTACACTTGCCAATAACTTTTTACAAGCATTAATATGCTTTTTCAAGCTTGAAGTCCCATTCTTTGTATGATGACAAACATAAGTCTGAGCACAATAATTACATCTTGCTCTAGGATTGTTTGTATCAGTGCTTTCAACTATAGTAAAATGATTCCAAACATCCGATTTTTTCCTCGTCGTTTGACCAGTAACAGGATTAACATTAACACTCTCTATTGTTTCATCATTAAAGCTTTCCATTATCTACATTTTAAACAATTTCAAAATACATCTCAGAATCACATAACAGAACAGAATTCATTCACCAACAGATAATTCAGCAAAACACTAAACAGAACAGAATTCATTCACCAATTGTTTCAACCATTGCCAGAGGCCCAGAATAGATCATTCAGCAACAAAACACTATACAGAACATAGTAGATTAGAGTGCTAACCAAGTTGGCAGTGGTAGTGGCGATGGACAGAGGTCGGAGCTCGGAGCTGGCAGCAGCAGTGGAAGACGAACAGAGCTCGGAACTCGGAACTCGGAGCTAGCAGTGGCAGACGAACGGAGCTCGGAACTCGGAGCTCGGAGCTCGGAGCTAGTAGTGGCGACTGTCGACAATGGACGGAGCTCGGAGCTGGCAGAGTGGCAGTGGCGACTGGAGACGGTCGATGGACGGAGCTCGGAGCTCGCTGGTCGGCGGTTGCTGGCAGAGGCTGGCTGACGACAAGGGCTGGATTGGAGAGTGCCGAGTGGAGCGACGAGTCGAGGGACGAGGACTAGGAGGCTGCTGGATTAGGGTAGTGGATTAGGGTAGGGAAGCACTGTAGGCGACGGGATTAATTTAGGATTAGGGCAGGGGACTCGGGATTTCAGATTTGCCCTTAAATCTGAAATCCCAGTTCTACACGGTACCGGTTCTATGGTACCGTGTACCGTGGATCGGTACCGAGTAGGACCGGTCCCGATAGCACCGGACCGGATCCAGTCCGGTGCTCCATATCTATGGACCAACCCGGTACCGGTCCGATTCTTCGGTACCAGGCCGGTTCTTCACACCCTAGTAGTTGGACACAATCATGAAACGAAACGACCACATCCAACAAGCTCCGAAACATGGGCGTTTTTCGGACATGGGTGTGAAAGAAGTTCCTCACTCGCCACAAGGATGAAGATGAAGCGGAAGAAATGGTCGGAGCAGGAAGAACTCACCCTCCTCTCCAAATATTCGGACCTTCTCATTTCAGGAGCCTTAGCTAAGCTCAAGACCCGCGAGAAAAAGTTCAGGCCGATTGCCGACCACGTCAACTCGGAGTACCATCTTCAAGACTCACTTACATATCCATTCCGGTGGACATGGAGGGACGTATCGATCAAGGTCCAGAACATGCGGCACCAGTACTTGGGAGTGAAGCAGAAGATTAAGCTTTCGGAGGATGATTTTGATTGGAAAGATGGGGAGAATCACTGGCAAAATTTCTTGAAATACAAGGAGGTTTTCGGCGATGTACCGCTTGATGTTAAGGGGAAGAAGATTTATGGGAGCGGAATTGGTGGTTTTGGTGGGTGTGGGGATTTGGGATTTGAATCTGACGATTTGGAGGATGGGCATGAAAGTGAAGATGGGGAGGATGTTCACGGAGAAGAAGGAAGAGAAGAAGATGAAGAAGAAGATGCAGATGACGAAGGAGAAGATGAAGAAGAAGATGGAAGCGGTGAAGGGGGTTTTTCTCGGAGTAGAAAATTGAAGAAGGGTTTTGGTATAAGTGGGAAATTGAGGTTGATAGGTATGCAAGTTTTGGAGCTGAAGAATTTGATGATGAAGAGGGAAGAGGAGAGGAAAGAATTGGAGTTTAGGAGAGAGAAAGGTGATATAGAGAAAGCGATGAAGAGAAAGGAAGCTGAATTCAGAAAGGAGAAGAGGATGAATGAGAAGGAGCAGTGGGTGAAGAATAGAGAGGTGGAGCTTGAAAAAAGAGAGCTGAAGTGGGCAATGAGGGAATTTGAGAGCCATATCAGGTTGGAGAGGGAATTAGGCGAAGAAAGAAGAAAAAGGATGAAAATGGAAGAAAAGAGGGAGGAAGAGGAGATGGAGTGGAGGATGAGGATGATAGAATTGCAGATTGATCATGAAAAGCATATGATGCAAATGCATGCAGAGGCTTGCCAGAATCAAATGCAGATTCTTGGGGTTATGGGTAGGTTGTTTTGTCAGTTTTTTGTGTCGTCAAATGATGGATTGGGTGGAGGATTAGGGTCTTTGCACCCTCAAGTTTTGCAGAATTTGCAGGATCCTGGTGGCTTGGATGACAGTGAGAAACCTGATGCCAACTCTCCTGATTTCTTATAAACTGGAATTCAAATTCCCCTGATCATACCATAAATCTTGAGATATGTCAATTTAATGATTGTATGACAAAGCAACATATTCTTGATGGATTTGGATTTGTGGTGCCAAGTCTATATGGAAGTGCTCACTTTAATCTCTTGACATTATACATGTTTTCAACTTTGTTGTTTTGCTGAACTCAAAGCCAGCTAAAGCCTAGCTGATTTTCGGTTTAAAATTGTTGTCAAGAGTTGAAATGATAGTCTCTTGTAAATTTTTTTTTTTGGGTATCTAATTACAACCATAAGGAAGCTCTGCCCCAAAATGTTCTTAGTTTAGAGAATTTTATAAGATATGGATTTATTTATAGATAACAGTTAGTAGACTAAAACAGAACAAAGATAAACCATTTGTGTTGGATTGTTTTGTCGGTATTTAAAAGGGTCAGCCTTTCTTCATTTGGTCATATGTATTAAGAAGATATTTGAACATAAATATTCAGGCTCATGTCTGCATTTGGTATTATCTTGTTTTTCTGCCTCAATGATTTAATCTTTTATTCTGTGCATATGTTCAAAGATTTTGTCTATATAACTGCTGAGTCCTAAGTCACAAGTTCGAAATTACCTTGTTTTTCTGCCTCTTTGATTTCTTCGTTTATTCCATTCTTAGATTCAAATATTTGTTAATATGACCGCGAGGTCTTAAGTCATGAGTTTGTTCATTTAATGTGATATTCCAAAACTCTAGAAATTATAGCGGATCTATTATTATTGACTGGAAACATAATGGTACATAGTATTTCTGTTTACAACCCATGGTCAGAAGGAGGATAGGAATGTGAAGAATACGTTAAACCATAGACTTATTCTTATGATGGTCAAGCAAAGCTCCCTAGTATTTAAGAGAATAGTTTGTACCTAATTTGAATTTCTCTCGCAACATGGCTGTCAAATAGCCAAACTTTTATTCATACATGCTTAGATTAATGAAGCAGGTTACAACCAAAGACTTTCCGTATTTCTTTGCTCTCGCTAGCTCTGATTTCCCTTGATTGGAAGAATTCCAGCTTCCTGTGTAATATGAGGTATGTCCTGAACTCTATACATTTGTGATTGACAACAACTTGAATCTGATACAAGATAACAAGTTCAGAATTCAATTTGAATGTTATTATTGTCTTATTTTGTTCATTTAAATTTTCTCTTAGATTTGAAAACATTTAAAGCAACTTAGACTATGAGACAAAATTTACCAGTAAACTGAGCTCGTGGGCTTCCTCTGAAACTAGTTTCTGTAAATGCAAACCACAGCTTAGATAAATTTCCCTTTGAAAGGATCAACATTTTCTTCATCAGTTCATTTTCTATGCCTTTTGCATTTAACGTTATCAGCGAAAAAGAAAATGTAATGATAGTCACTGTGAATTATGATAACTTCCTCTTTAGGGTATGTTAGAAATAATTGTTAGTTTTCCTGTCGTGCAAGTTATTTCAATAGATGAGCACATATTCCAAAAAAGTGAGTTTCTTGGATCACTGCACATTTTCAACGTCCAAGTATATGGATTTCATTGTGGTTATTTTTTTGGTGAATCAGGTTTTCCTTCACCTTCATATGTTACTGGTCTGTCGAAGTTATACTCGTGAATCTTTTTAGAGTGTATTTATAGAAAATTTTTTGTAACTTTTGCAGTCATTTTAAATTATATGCATTTTGCTAAATTTCGGTGATCTGAATTTTATTTTAGCCCAACTCTAATAGTTTGTAGCGCAATATGATTGAAGAATTAAATTATAGATATATTCACAAATTTGTTGTGAGAGCGGAAGAATCGATCTAATCAACTTGATTTATTTCATAGTTTTGGATAGGCTTTTTAGTTTTTCATTATTTGCAGCACAAAAAATTCTCCTATGTTATTTCGATTTCATAGTGAGTTTTCTTTTCTCTACCTGTGATTTTTTTCCCATAAAAATTTTCACATAAATCTCAATATTATTTCTTTTCTTTTTCTCCTTTTGTTTTATGAGTATGCATTACACATATGGTTGGGAATTAAATGGAGAAGAATAACCAGGATTTCTAGTTAGAGGATTTCTACCGAGAATATTGCCTAGAGTGGTGAGTTCTTAGTGTTAACTGATACCGAGAATATTGCCTAGAGTGGTGAGTTCTGAGTGTTAACTCGTAGTCATTTTTTAGGCTAGAATATCGAACATGTGGTCAATTAATTTTTTGTTAGGTAATTATCAATATTAATCTTGAAATATGAATGTCTTTTTAACTAACATTTTGAATTTTTATTTATGTTATCTAACACCTCAAAATTTAAGGTGTTAGCAACAGACACTTTCACCATTAGGGGATTCGTTAAATGACAGATATTATCTATAGAAAATATTATTTCCGTGGCAGAAGACATGTTTTTGCAACGAAAAATACCATTTCTACAACAAAAGAAAATCTTTGGAATAAGATTTACCTTTTCCGTAGAAGAAGAAAATCATTGGAATAAGATTTATTTTCTGCAGCAGAAAACAAGTATCCATTGCGGAAAAGATGAAAATTGCCCTTTCCATTAGGGAAAATACCATTTCGCAGGGGATACTTGTTTTCCACTGCGGAAAGAAAGTCATTGAAATAGAACTTACTGCTGAAAATATCATTTCTCCAACATTGGTATCCGCCATTTAACAGGCCCCTTAACAGTAAGAGTGTCTGTTGCTAATGTCTCAAGCTTTGAAGTGTTAGGTAACAAAAATAAAAATTCAAGGTGTCAATTCAAAAGATATTCATATTTCAAGGATAATATTGATAATTACTTTTTTTTTAATTTTACTATTTAGTTGGTTCATTGATGTGCCACTGACCATGCCCTAATTTTTTATTTTATTTTATTTTAATTTAATTTAATTTATAATTATTTATTTAGAACTATGACTTATTTATAGTTTTGTCATTATGTGTTGGCTATTTAGTCTACAATTAAATTTTGTTTAGGTTGGTTGAGTTTTGATTATTGAATAAAAGAACAGAAAATTTTGTCTAATGAATTCTTGAGGGTTCCTCTTGAGTAGTTACCTTATCATTCAAGAGTAGTGAGCTTGAGTGTGGTAGTTTTGTGGGATTTTCGTCTAACTCTCTTGGGTTACAAAGCGAGTGAATTCCTATAATTTCACAATTGTTTCTGTATCTTCTTTAATTCATTGTTTCTTCTAGTAGGATTCGGGGAATTGATTTTTTGGGGCTTAAAAATACTGCTAATTTTCATGAAGAAGCCTCCCTAAGTTTCAAGATCGAAGGTTGGGTTCGACTATACCGAAATTCTCTAGAAAATGTGCGAAACGCAAGCTCGCGGTCTATTGTTAGAAACTGTGTTTTTTCCGGTCTAACGTGCAGTTGATCGCTAATCAATTACCGGTCGACTGCAATTCATCCAGAAGCAACTCCTTTGAAATTGTGTTTTCTGATCGTCCGTAATTCCGCTACCGGTGGACCGCTCACTTCCAAAACTTGCCCATCAGACGTTATTTGGTATCATAGCCTATTTCGATTCTACCAACTTTTTACTTATGAGTTCTATTTTATTCTACATGATGACTAGAAAGTGTATTTATGTTGAGGATTACATTGCGGAAAAGGAAGATTTGAATACTTATATTTTGTCTTTTAGAGGTGCAAATTGGGAGGATGATTATATAGAGGGGGAATAAGAGGTTGACAAGATTTTTTCGAGTTGCTATTTTTCAGTTTAGGCTAAAGTGAAACTTGTTTCTTTGAGACTCAAGGGACAAACTTCATTGTGGTGGAAAAGCTTGAATGTTAATGATGGAGATGAAACTATAAACACTTGGGACATGATGAAAAAATTCATGAGAAGAAAATATGCCCCAAAATATTTTAGGTTGCTGTTGTCTTTGCCACCATTGAGAAACTATGAAAAGAGATCATCCAAGTTCTTCAACAATCGTTTTCCTTCAAGTGAGTCGAGTTTCTTCGTTCCTTAATTAGGGTAAAGGAAAAAGTGAATTGGAGCCACTTCCACCCAAAGTCGTCAAACGAAAATCAGAGACATTCAAGCCACATTGAAGAAAATATCTCAATAGCTTGATAACATTCACGTAGGAAAACTAGTGTCTCCAAACTCTACACCTCTGCCATCGCATGGTCAAGTTAAAACAGTGAAACCCAGCTTAATGGATGGGGAGCAATTCAAAGAGGAGGATATACTCCCTCAAGAAGAGCCATTACTTATGTTGGGATCTCAGATAGAGGAGGAAGATCATTCAGAAAAAGAATGTCCTGAAGATGCAGGCATAGTGGGTGAAGATGATTCCTGGGCACAAAGTAATGAAGAAGAAAAATGTGAAGAATAGGTTGCTTTGCCAAACCTGATAGTAGATTTGGGGTTCATCAACTCTTCTTCGCACATTCTTACGGAATTGGAGAATGCGCCAGGCGATACTCCTCTAGTGATGGCAAGAAGAGAATCATTAGTGTTGACTAGACTTCAAAGAGAAATTGAAGCGAAAAAGGGTTTGTTGGAGCATGGCAAATTTTCAAAAGAACTTACTAGTATAATTCTAAAAGGCTTTTCGAATGGTTTGCCATTGTTGATTGAAGTGAATGATGAATTCTTACAAGACCCTCATAGTGAGACAATTTTCGTTAGAGTCGAACTCTCTTGGCAACAGAAAAGAAAAGAAAAAAATTCAAGTTCACAAGTCGATATTTTTGCTTTGAAAATCTCACTATTATGCATCATTTTCAAAGACAATCATGACAGATTGAGAGGAACTTACTGCTGCATGGGGTAAACAATTTTCACCCATTTAATTCGATTGGCAAGCTTGGAAAAGAAGATGTAGAAGTTAAAAGATCCGTGGATTTGAGGTCAAATCCTTCTTAACCCCGGAAGGATGATGTGCCACGGGCCCTGCCCTAGTTTTTTATTTTATTTTAGTTTAATTTTTAATTGATTATTCAGAACTATAACTTATATAAAGTTTTTCCATTATGTGTTGGCTATTTAGTCTAGGGTTAGAGTTTTGTTTAGGAGGTTGAGTTTCAATTATTGAATTGAAGATTATAGATTTCTTTCTGATGGATTCTTAAGGGTTGCCTCTCGGATCGTTAACCTTATCATTCAAAAGTGATGAGCTTGAATGTGACGGTTTAGTGGGATCTTCCTCAAACTCTCTCGGGTTAAAAGGAGAGTGGGTTCCCATAATTTCACATTGTTCTGTATCTTTCTTTTATCTTCATTAATTCGTTGTTTCTTCACATGAAATTTATGGAGTTGATTTTTTTGGGCTTAAAAATAATCCTATTTGTGGTGAAGAAGTCTCCCTAAGTTTCGGGATTGAAAGGTTGGTTTGAGTGTTTCAAATTTCTCTCGAAAAGGTGCGAAACGCAAGCCCATGATCGCAATCTATCCGTGTTTGGTCGACTGTTCCTTTGACAAAGGTGATGTTCACGTTTTCCGGTTGACTGCCACTTAATTTCCGTTGATTACATTTAATCCAGAAGCGACTTAATTTCAAAGTTGAGTGTTTTCCCGTCGATCGCAATTCTGCTAGCGGTTGTCTGCAATGTTTCTGAACTCTACCGTTGGTGTGTCATTCACTGTTCATAGTTGTTTCTTTGGGAAAATTGTTCTGTTGGTTACGCTATTTTGGTGGAGAAATGTAGTCTTCTTGCTTGCTTCTTTGTTTTTATTCCTGGGTACCGTTTTCAAGTCCATCACCTTGCTGGCTAAATTTGTTAGTAGTGGAGTGTGTGGTGAGGGAACATTGTATTAGGGAGATAGAATTATAAAAAAAGAGTGGGTGTGAAGAGAGAGCATCATGGAATTCATTTGTAAAAAGTAGTATTATGCATTTAGGACCAGGAGTCCGAGCTACTGGGGGTGTTTTTCCAGACTAGTAGAGTAGCGTATTTCCTTTCTTCATTCCCTCGTCTAAATGGCGACTTAGTTCAAGTTTTTGTTCATGGATTTGGCTTCATTTTCTTCAACTTCTTCCCAACTTTTTACAGCATCTAATCACGTTGAAAAGCAGTGTAGTTGACATTTCTGATTTGTTCATCAATGCAGGTCGTCAAAGACTTAGTAAATCTGAAATTCTGGTGAGACGCAAGATTCCCATGAAACTCTTGATAATTGTATATGGTAACCTTTTGTCTAAAGTTTGAATCTTTTTCACTTTTAATATCTGAACCAGAAAAAAGTCATCTGTTTTAAATAGTTGTTGAAGATCCACAGTAAACAATTTGAATAATTTATTTAAAGTTGACGATGACTCTGGCAATTTGGTATTGGTGCATTATTCAGAGGAAAGTGTTAATTTAGCATCAAATCCTTTACTTATTTGTTATGACTTACCAAGTTGGCCTACTTTAAATATTAGTGATTCCATGACTAGCAATAGTAAACTGAAATTTGCCCAGGGGAGAAGAAGCTCTGGAATGGTTGGAAGACAACTGCTGGTCTTCATGCATTCATTCAATTGCTTATATTGACTAAAGGTTAGTAAAACTCTTCCTTCAATTGCTTATATTGACAACTTCAAAGAATTAATCTCTCTTGCTTGTGCCTAACCTTTCGTGTTTCATTTGATTTCATTCAATAATTTGATGAAATTTTATATTTGAATCATGTCATGTTAGATTCAACAAGTACCCAAAAAAAAAAAAAAAGGATGTGTGATAACTCTTAAAAAAGAGTTGTTTTACAAGTATAATTTATATAAATATTGTTTGAAATCGGTGATGCAATTAATAAAAATCATATTTTTGTCATAAAATACCATAAACACACTGCAACATTACGTTTTTAGATAAAAAAAGGGTCGGTTTTGTGATATTTTTATGGCAAATTTGATGAAAATTAATATTTAATGCGGATTTAGTAAACTACAAGAAATAAAGTGGAGATGGATTACGTAATGAGAATTTAAATTATTTATCAAATTGATGGTTCAAAAGAAGAGAGAGAAAATGAATTTTTGAAGCAAACAAGAAATATTAAGTTGTCGAAATTTTGGAGATTATGTGTTGATTCAAAATCTGGATATGTAGTTGAAAGAGAGAAAAAAAAAATTTAAATAATTTATATTGGATAAGGAAGAAACTAATTGGCAAAAATTTGAGGAGAAAGAGAAAGGCAATCTAAAGATAAAAAGGGGGGAGCTTTTCAAAAATGAAGGTGGCGAGAGATGAGACGATTCAATACAGAAAGAAGAGTTTTTGATGATGAAAGTCAGAGAAAAACAAAGAAGAAATTATAGAGGTTGCTGATTGAAAAGTCTGTTCATGTCTGCAATATTCTGAACGTAGTTATTGCTGTGGTATTGTGTAATGGAGAAGATTTTATTTATTTTTCTGTACTGTTTTTATGTTTACTTACAGGTTTAATGTGATGAGTCTTACTCTGATTATGAATTAAACTCTTTTAGTGGTTAAGAGGAGAAAGTACCAATTTATGTGAGTTTTATTATTTTGCTAAGTTTGATGCATGAATTAAGTTAAATAATTCAATATGCTTTCATGATTATTTTATTTAATGTCGACATATAATAATTCAATATGTTTTCATAATTATTTTATTTAGTGTCGACAGACATAAATGATTACTCGTGTTTCTATCGTACTTATCGGTTAGTAAAAATTAAAGACCAATATTAAATTGTGTGAGGATATCAGTTACATATCGTTTTGTTTTGAATCATATGAAATAATAAGATTATGTTTATTTGAATTTTGTGAGATATTTATCTATGACAAGTCTGGAAGAATTTATTTAAGAAAATTATCAACAAACTTGACAGAGTTTTGAATCATAAGAGATTTTAAGTCATTCAACGCATTGCTGCAGCATTCAACGACAATTGTAATTAAATTCACATAAGGAGGGAAATTAATTTCGAACAATTCCTTATAATATGAACTTTTCAATATTTTATTTATATTTTAAATTAATTGTTCAACGCTTAATTTGTCATTTAAATTATTTTCTATTTTCAAATTAATTGGTTTGCATAAATTAAATTTGTGATGAAATTGTCATCGTGAGATCGATACTCTATTTACTATTTTATTATTTAGTTTGCGACACATGCACTTGTGAGTCTAGTTTACATTAATATATATAGAAAATTAACTCTAAATGAAAACTATAATGCAGACTCATTGACTCAATCTAATAAAATTCGGGTCTCATCGAAATTTAACAATCTTTACATTGACATGAATTTTATGAAGGAGATCCATAATGGGTGCTCGTTAGTTCGGCCCAACAAAACGAATTCAAAATCCTGAATTATGACAATCTCCATCTTAAAATAAATTCTGCTGTAAGGAACCAATTTTTAAATCTTCAAATTTTCCTCCTCCACAAATTAAAAAAAAAATCTATAACGAAAGTCCGTTTGCCCGTCCTAAAGAAATATGTAGATCACTAATATAAAAGTCTTCAAGGGTAAATTTAACAACTGATGTTGACTAAGTTTAAGAAACACGTAAACCACAATGATAATATTTTCAGATCCCACAAAGTGTCATTCGAATCTATGCGAGCATATCTGCCTCTTGACTTGTCATATCAAATCAGTCATTTAAAACACTTTATAATTTCACTATTGTTATACTTTTATAATGAAATATCGAAGTTTGATCCAAAAGTTGAAAATCTACTTTCATGATCTCATCACAAAAAAAAAAAACAAATTATTCAATAAAATGTGTGACCAAAAAAATTATTAGCTTCAATAAAATACTTACTCAAAAATTGAAGTTGAAAACTATGGATATCACAAGATTGTAAAAGATATCTCTAAATATTCAAATGTTTCTGTCATAACAAATCATCAACAAAATCTAATTGGCAGAATAATAGCAAATATCATAAAATTCAAACTTAATTTGAATTTCAACTAAAAATAATCTCTAAGGTTGAGATATTTCTACAATTCCAAATCTGTCATAAATCATTAAATTTAATCTCCAAAAAAGTTTCCAAAAACCTCAAAGATTTTCAACAATTTTTATCTTTGGTAAAAATCTAACTTTGCAGAGGATGCTTTTGCGGCAATTCCAATTGAAACGGCGTAACAGCGAGAATGGAGAACAACGACGCAGATTTATGGCGACTGACGATGAATAGATACCTTCTGATGATGAACTTGTTGCTTGGAAGTATGACTCCGACAAACTAAAAAACAAGAAAAG
The DNA here is from genome assembly GCA_022433065.1 of Begonia loranthoides. Classification (NCBI taxonomy): domain Eukaryota; kingdom Viridiplantae; phylum Streptophyta; class Magnoliopsida; order Cucurbitales; family Begoniaceae; genus Begonia; species Begonia loranthoides. Next base: position 5,019,688 of record CM039485.1, read on the forward strand.
ATTGAAGCTTTCAAGATAGATATAACAATAGTTTATGATAACATTTGAATAGTAGAGAAGAACAAATCTTTATAAATAAGATGAATGGTGAGGGGAACATTTTTTTTTTTTTTCGCTTTTTCTTTTTCTCAAAAAATTGTAATTTTTTAAAAAATTATGAAAACTTTATTAGATGTGGAACAACAACAAAGAATAGATGTTTCGACGAATTTTAAAAGTCGGATTCTATAATATCTCTTCTAAACAAGCTATGATATCATTTGTTAGAAATCGAACAATAACCAGAAAAAGAAAATAGGAAGTGAAACATCAGATTTACGTGGAAAAATCTCTTCAGGAAAAAACCACGGGCAGATGAACAAATTTGCTATGAAGATCGAAATACAACTACCAATTTTGTGACTTTATCTTACATGAATTTATCGAGAAAATAAAATTCTAAATGAGATCTACAATGTGGATCATCAGCCCAACCCAATAGAATTTGGATCACATCTCAATTTAACATCCGCCATGGATGAACTATTGAGCTTTATGGAAAGTTGTTTGCTTCATGAACCCACTGTGGTTTTATTGGTAATTTGAAGAACCGATCTCTCTTGTCATGGCGCTTAAATACCATTTTCGTACGATTTAGTTGGATAAGTTGATGAAGTGGTATTTGTGAATCAACATGAATCATGTGATATCCATAACTCTCTGAGCTCTGAGAAGGCTTGACTGTTAGATAGTGGAGTTGCAGGCTGCCAAAACCAACCAGTCTCAAATGAAATTATTCTTCTTCTTCAGAAGAAGAAGAGTTATTTTAGCGTGTTGGAAGAAACCCCACATCTGAAAGTTTTGTGTGGAAAAGATAGATTCTTTTTCCCCAAGTACTCTCTTAGAATGGCAACGTTGCCAGACCGACAGCGTCTGGATCACAGCAAACAATACATTTGAGGGACGCAATCAAAAACTTAGTTCCAACATTTGATGTTTTTGCGGTAATTTTAGATGATAAAATTAAGCGCCTTACTGGCAAACGGATAATGCCTTGAAATTTGACAGGAGGGTAGACTTTTGGAGAAGGCAGAGGCAGGTTGTGGGGGGAAAGAGTCAAAATTGTATGTTTTTCAAGTATTTTAACGGTGGATGAGCCTCGCTCTACTTCATATATCTGGTGCTTTTCTCACCAAACAGTCGTCTTCTTCGTTTGCAGGGTCCTTACCCAGTTTTGGTTTCTGTGGATTACCTCGATCCCCTTTGTCTTTGGCTGATTTGAAAGACGAACACAGAAAAGAAACCGACAGTGTAGGTCAAAATTCACTCCTAAACCCTATTTCTCAGGTAAAGTTATTCAACCCCAGAAAATATGGGAGCACTGCCCTGCATGTAATTTTAGAACATGTTTTCTCATCTTCTCATGGTACGTCGGCATGTCTTCTCGTATTCCAACAATTATTGGATTAAAGGTCCGTCAAAATTAATTAGTCTTAAACTTTTTAATTGCTATATGTGACAATCTCTAATGTTTGCTCGTGATATTTATTTATTAATAAAATAATAAATAAAGTATATATTAGCGCTTAAGGGACATAAGCCCTTACCTTAAAATAATTATAATATATTTTAAATAAATAATTTAAATTAGTAGATAAATGATATATAAATAATCTATAAAATTAAAATATTGGAGAAATAGTAAAGTGAGGATTAGGTGTGGGAAGTGTAGGAGAGGGACAGACCAGCCCACGGTCAGTGGATACTTTGATCCAAACGGCCGAAACCACCGGTCCAACCAATCCCGAGTCAACGTTTCTCCATCCTCCCCTCTCACCTATATATCCACGACCATTATTCTTCTTCCCTTCGCCTCTACTCTCTCCCTCTACGCCCCCTCTCTCTCTCTCTGTTCCCGGCGGCCATGAGAAAGCCTTGCTGCGACAAGGATATCACCACCAAGGGCGCTTGGTCCAAGCAGGAAGACCAGAAGCTTATTGATTACATCCAGACTCACGGCGAAGGCTGTTGGCGCTCTCTCCCTAGAGCTGCCGGTTCGTTTAGTTTTCCCCGCCGTTTTTCTGTTCACTTTCTTCTTCCGCTTCTGTAAATGATTTTCGTCTTGATTGTGTGCTGGTTGTATGAATTTCTGGTTCAGGGTTACATCGTTGCGGTAAAAGTTGCAGGCTGAGATGGATTAATTACCTGAAACCAGACATTAAACGCGGAAATTTTGCTCCGGACGAAGAAGACCTCATTATCAAACTCCACGCCCTACTCGGCAACCGGTATTTCACCCTCTCTTGATTATACAAGTAGAAATTCGTCATTCAATCATGTACATTCTTAATTTACTTACGCTTGAACAACTTAAAGACCAGTTTGCAAAAAAAAGTTTGCCAATCTTGGACTTACAATCAGTGGAATTTGATTAGGTGGTCGCTGATAGCAGGAAGGTTGCCCGGACGAACCGATAATGATGTGAAGAACTATTGGAACTCTCATCTAAGAAGAAAGCTCATAAGCATGGGCATAGACCCTAACAATCACAGACTCGACCATGTTCTTCGTATCCCACTTCAACCAGCCGATCACGCTTCGCCCACTCCGTCGACTTCGGCCGATCAAGAATCCGACGACGCCACGTCCGTGGAAGACGAAACCCACCATTCGTCCGATCTAAATCTCGATCTCTCCATCGCCTTTCCTCCGAACTCACCAAAGATTATGGAACAGAAGCCAGAAATGAAACTCTTTGAGCCCATGATGATGGCTGATGAAGTTGCCAGCGAAGGAAACCCTACATTGCTCCTCTTCACATAATCATTTGGATTTGTATTGTTGCCATGAAAATTGAGGAATTAGATCAAAAGACGAACTGTTATTAATCCATTTTTTTTTCAAACACTAATCTGCCCTTAACACTGCAATTATCTCAAATTATATCTCTAATTTTGATTGCCAAATAAACATCAATTATATATTACGTTTAGACCTAATATTTATTGATAGAATTATTATAATATAAAATAATCATACTAAAAATAAAATCATATTATAAAATTAAAATAGAAATAGAACATTACTTGTAACAAACCTATCTAAAACTACTATTTCCAATCAAATAAATGGTTAAAGATAGCGTTGAATTGGATAAACATGATGATTATAATAAACATTGGTTAGGTATATTAGCTTAACAAATTAGACTACTCCTTGTGGACATGAATAAGAATATGGTGGCCCATTTGATTCGACAATAAAAATCAAGATAACAACGAATAGAAATAAACGAATAATAGCTTGGGTCCCGTATCAATTTACCATATCCTTTCTTCTCGGCTTTTTATCTTTGGTGCATGATTAAGTAATACTTAAAAAAACCTAGGCATGCAATTGATGGAGCAAACGTACTTTATTGTATTATTGTTTAATAATGAGAAAATAAGCCACTTTTTCTAAGAATAATATGAAAAACTTTTGATTTCACAAAAAAACTGTAAAACATGTCACGAAGAACATATAGCAATGCATACGCCCGTGAGACTTTAATAATGATCTAAACATGTTTTCTAAATTATATAAGCAATTACATCATATGCAGAATTATTGATATACTTTCCGTCATTAATGCTATAACTTTATGTTTGATTTATGTCTTTTTTTTTTCTTCATAATTTAGGTTATTCCAACTCATAATTAATCTTTTCTTGATAGTGTAATTTTTTTAGTAACTCGGAATTAATTAGATTTATGGGATTGGGGACCCAAACATGTGATACTAAATGACTCTTTCCAAAATTAGGTTTCTTAATCACTAATAAAGTGATTCTCAAGAAATTTGGCATTTCTTTACTCCACAATTCTAATGCTATGAAGTGGACAATAGAATTTATAACCCTCAGACTTCTCAGCATATTTAATGAAATACCCACTAATAGTCATTAGATCGAGTTTCTTCTCTTGTGAATTATATATTTTTCCTTCATATAGAAATTCTCATATGTGTGTATGTTATAATCTTAGTTTCCAACTTCCATAACTCAAATAGTTTTTTAGAAACAATCTTAGTTAGAACTCGATTTAATATACACAGCCATTTTAAGAGTATCAATCCCCAAGAAATTTGGAAGTTTGGAGTTGTTACGCATACTCCTCATCATGTCCAATAATATTTGGTTTCTTCTTGTAGCTACGTCATTTTGGTATGCAGAATCAGACATAGTATACTGAGCAACTATTCAATGTTCTTGAAGAAACTTTGCAAATGGATCAGGCGCTTGTCCATTCTTGAGGTATCTATCATAGTACTCTCCACCTCTATTAGTTCTCACGATTTTTGTTTGCTTACCACATTATTTTTTTTACTTAAAGTCTTAAAAACTTTAAAGGCTTCTAGTGCTTTATCCTTATTTTGAAGCAAGTAAATATACATATATTACGAGAAATCATCTATGAAAGAGATGAAGTATTTAGAACTATAAGAGTTCAAAATTAGACTACAACTATCCAAATATGTGATCTCTAATATGTTAATACTCATTTTTGCACATTTCTTACTCTTGTTAGTCTACTTATTCTTGATGTATTCCACACAAGTGTCAAAATCTATAAAATTCAAAGCACTAAGCACTTTATCATTTACTAAATTTTTAATTCTCTCTATGGAGATATGAAACATTTTTTTTATGCCAAAATTAGAGAAATTCTTATTTGTAAAATATCTTTTATTACCAATATGAACATGCATAATATTATGAGTAGTATTACTTTATCAATGAAGAGAAAAAAGATTAGCAGACAATATACTATTTCTAACAAGATCGGATTTGTAAAATAAACTAAAATTTACTCATAAAAAGTTAAAAGAATATTCCAAAGGTACAAGTCTTGACACGAAAAATAAATTCCTAAAAAAACTAAGAATATAAAATGTCTTTTCTAACTTTAATATAAAATCACCACTCAAAATGAAATTGCCGCCCTCCCTCCCTCTCCCTCTCCCTCTCCCTCTCCCTCTCCCGCTTCCCCTCCCCCTCCCCTCATGAAACCCCTCCTTTCCCAGTTTTAAGAATGCTCGCTTCTCAACCTCCGTTTTCACCTTTCTCTAGCGGCAAATTTCTTCCTCCAAGACAATACCATATCCGACCATTTTGGACAATATTTCAAGACTCTGTGACTGAGTCTTTGTCACTTTCGGTAAGTCTTCGTCTCCCTCTCTTTGTAAATTCAATTATTTGGTTGAAATTCTGAAATTTTGATCGGAATTGTTGAAGGAAACTGTGCGCGTTGGAGGAAAAAGTTTTGGAAGTTCACGGAAATTGCAGTTAGGAGGAAGTTGGTCTGAAGGTATAAAAATCCAAATTTTTTTTTGTAATTGGAAGTTCTCTATTGTTGGGCATATTGGTTCGAATTGTTGGAGTGATGATATAGTCTGTATAATGAGAATGTTAAGTTTATTCTTTCTAAAATTTTGGTTGGTGGAATGGCTGGCCAAGGAAGGAAGTCTCATCCATAATCAGGTCTGTTCGCGACAAGGAAGGAGTCGTTCGCGACAGGGAAGAAAATGTCCGTGAAATTACCTTGGGTCGGGTCGTGATTTTTGCTAAGTGGATTACATACACATGGAGCCCTTGGGCTGCGGTCTGGGATGCAATTTTGGGTCGCAGTCCATCCCTTTTGGGTCGCGGTCTAGAATTTATTGTAAGCCTGTTTGGGTCTGTTTATGGTCCGGATTTGGGTATTCTTTTACTTAATTATTTTAGATTAAATTTTAAATGATAATTATAAAATATTTAAATATAAAATTTAACCTGAAATTTAATATCTTAAATTTTAGTAGATACCCTAATTTAATTAAAATTCTGTGGATTGTTGGATTTAGATTATTGGGTTTTAATCGGGGTAAGTCCACTTCAAGGTGGAGATTTATATTTTATGTACTGCATTGCATAATTTTTTGTAAAATAAATATTTTGAGACGTGTCTCATATAAAAATGGCATATTTATTTTATGGCAATTTTAAAATTATATTTAATTTTCACTGTACACGTTTCAATTAAGCATGCATATTAAAATATATGGATCAACTCAATAGTGTGAATCGAGTTTGATCGACCCGGTTTGGGGTTTGTTTTATTTTATGCACATTCTACTGTTAGGGAATGTGCTTGTTTGTTGTTAATTAGAGTAATGAGATAGTTGTATGTGTCATGTCGTTGGGCGCAAAACTCTAAACCTGATTAGAGTATTTGATGTGACTTTTGCGATCGCAAATCATCACTTTTATTTTGTTATATGCCTATGACATGATGTGATTGGAGTTCGTGAGTGACTCCATTTTCACTGGGATTTTCATTTAGTGCAACAATGGTCTTTTTTTAATTACATACCACATATTAGTGAATTGTTTTAAACACATGCTCTTTTGTACAAATCTTCTAAAATGAATTTATAAAATCCGAGTTTTAAATTCTTACATGCTTAAATACCATTGTAATTAAATTATTAAATGTAATCCCTATTGAGTTTAGTCAACTTACCCCAATGACACATTTCAGGATTCTGTCAGCCGAACTTCCAATTGTCAAGTCAAGATTAGACATAGTAGAGTTTATTTTACTTTTCCGTACTTTAATAAATTTCCTTGAGGGACTTTGTGTAATGACCCTTTTTCTCTTATGATTTTTGTACGATTTATTAAAAATGTTTTTTTAAACATGTGAGGGAAAATGAGAAAGATAGCGGAAGCCAATCACATTTCATTAACTTACTTCAAAAGATACATTTTAAACATTAGAACTCTTAAAGGGTTCTTAACACACTTTACACATTACATAACTTTTTAAAGTTTGGTGAGTCACAACCCATCAGTTAAAAAGCATTGAGTAACATAAGTGCTTGATGCGACTATGTTCCTTCCACTATAGTTATTGCCATCACTCTATATTCCCTTCGGTTTGATCGAACTCCTCACTTGCATCACAAGACATAGACTATGAACCTAATGCTCAGTAAGAGATAAAATGAGTATGATCAATGGAATGCTCATGCTATGCATTATTACAAAATAAAAGAGCATTTTCTTTCATTCCATTACTTATAACATTGTAACAGTTCAAAATTTGAAGATTATCAGTTTAAGAGAAAAATACATCCTATGATCCATCTTAAGCAAAACCATCACTCAATCCCAACTAGGGATGAGATACATCATCTTGTAGTTCTCCCAAGAAGGACCGTTGCTGATCTCCCCAACCTCCAACGCCTATTTACGTTTATTCAGTTCATTTCAGTTTCATTAACAATGCATATGTGTGCAAATAGTTTCATATCATTCCTAACTCATGATACATGTCATGTATGCATTTCATTCAATACTCAAACTCAAACTTTTCAGTATATCATACTTTAACATAACCTATTTTAACAATTTAACGTACCAATACAACAAGCAACAAAGCAAAACAACCTAGTCTCTAGTGATGTAGACCACAATGGTCAAACACATGTGTTTCTCTTTCCTTCAATTTGCAATGTGGTTCTAATATCTAGGGCACCCTCTTGAATGTTAACACCTTCACAACCAATATATCATAATCAATAACCACTTAACACTTTGAAATCAAAATATGCATAACATAATCTTGATTTTACTTACAGTTTTTATATATTTTCAACCATCCATAACTTTTTCTATACATAACCAAATCCACCAATTCCACCACCTATTTCTCCTTTGTGATGCCTTAACAACATATTTAAATGGTTTTACTCAAAGATTTCGAGAAGATGGTTAATAACAGCAAACATTCAAACCACCTTGTTTTCACAATTTTCTTCAACCTTTGCTTCTTTCCTCCATAACCACTACTAAAACTTCATATAACTTATTCAATTCATAAAGAAAACCTTATCACCTTAAAATTCAGAGAGAAAAGAATGAGAGAGCTTCCGTGAGAGTTGAGAGAGTTTTTCTTCTTTTTCTTTCTAATTTCTCATTCTCTACACATTTAAACAATCTCCTCTAGCTTTGAGTTGAAGGTGTTCCAAGGCCAGAACATAGTTGGGGATGACTCACCATGTTTTAGCCAATTAAAACATGACAATCGTCTCATTTCTGGTGACTTTTCACATTCCTGGTCCACCATTTTTCCAAAGGTGGTCAACCACTCATCAACCCAAAGTTTGATTTTTGCGTTTTGCAGGAATTGTGGTCGACCACCATTTTATTTCTGGTCGACCACAATTCTACCTGAGAGTCCCCAATTTTCAATCTGCTAAAATTTTGGTCGACCACATATATACTGGTTGACCACAAATCTACCCGAGAGCCCACTTTTTCCAATCTGTACCAAACTGGTCGACCACAAAACTTCAACTGGTCGACCACTTCTTGATTTATAATAGCCATAACACTTTAGAAATTCTACTCCTCCAAAGACATGAAAACAACATAAAAATACCACTTCATTATGCACAAATCCAACAACAACAATCCAAACATTAATAAGTTTTCATTACTTCAAATATATGTTATACACAGGCTATGTTTACAAGTAAAGATTTCCGGATATTACACTTTGTGAGATAAACTTTTTTATTAATAAGTTGTAGTCCCGAATTTACTTTTCCGCACAATTGTTTTAATTGGATTTTATTATTATACTATATGATGTCACTTATTGGACCTGTTAAGCTCATATTTGTTGGGCTCTAACTTGTAATAATTATTTTAATTTTTTGTTGCTAATTAAATAATTTAAATGAAATGGGTCGTGCGATTCGGTTCTTTGGGCTAGTTTGTTTCCAGTTTTGTCTCGGGTCCCTTGCGGGTCGTGACACTTCACATGTGAACGCATATTGCTGTCTGTATAGATGTATTGCTCATTTCCCACTTCTTCTTTAGATTTCTCATACACGGTAAGATATTTGAAATATGGGTAGAACCCAAATCAATTTGTCATGTGTCACAAATAGAATGAACCATATTAGATTCAAAATAAATAAATGAGATTAACGCACCTTTATTTTCAATATAAACCTTAGATTTGATACAATTCTTCTTTATGTGTCACTTCTTATTACAAAAGAAACACATGGATTCCTTTTTAATTCCATAATTTTTTATTAGAATTTTACCTTCCTGTTTGTCATGTGCATTTTCACTCATTTCCCTAGTTAGCCTCACATCCTCTTGAGCACACTATCGAACCGATACACGCCTGTAGAGGAGGGGGAGGGGGAGGGGGGTTAGGCGTTCTAAATTTTTTCGTGCGATATTAATTAATCTAAACCCTAAGTGATTTAATGCATATAAAAAAACAAACAATAACAAATATAAAGGAGGTAAGGGATAGAGTGAGTACAAACCAAATTTGTTCACGTGGTTCAGCAACTCTGGCCTACGTCCGCTCTCCAAGTTTCCTACTTGGAGATCCTTAATCACCTAACCTCCTTGGCTAGTAATGATTGACTTCACAGGTGTCAATCAAATCTTTACAATGATTATTCACAGGGCGTCACCCTTCACTTGACTATTCATAGGGCATCGCCCTCGGTTTGAGTACAATGAAAAGTAAAACTAAAATTTCTAACTCTCTCAAGTATAAAACCACAAGTTTGGGAGTTTGAGAGTTAGGATTGACACTCTATGTTTGATGAGAAATCGAGTATGAATTTTGGTAGAGTTTTGCTTCGATTCTCTCTTGGTTAGAATGAGATTCGGAGTGTCTTCAATATATGAAAACTATGAAGCTGGTCGACCACCTCCATTTTGGTCGACCGCCATCTGACCGTTGGAATATAGTCGTTACATTGTACAGTTTGATCGATCGACCACTTTACCACACTGGTTGACTGCCTCTTCACATTTGAGAAATCTGCTCGAATATGTCTATTTTACAGTTGACCGCCTTTCTTCACCAGTCGACTGCTTTTCAGCAGTCTGGAATTCGCGAGCAATTTGTAATATTTGCGGTCAATCATCTACAGTGTCTCGGTCGACCGCTTTCCTGTTTTGGCTCTTTCTTCAGCCAACTAGTCGAGCACTTCTCTACTATAGTCTACATGTACTCTGTGTTTTGCCATTTTTCAATCTTTTAAGTCTCAATGATCAACATATAAACTGTATGAACTTAGAAAAATATGTTATTACATATAAATACCCTTGTTAAGGGGTATTTCCAATGAAGATTAATATAAATATAAGTATAAAATAATTAAACAAATTCAAATGTAAACAACTTATAATTTAATTAAAACATTCATCATCAAAACAATTAGTCTAATGACTCTTAGGCTAACAATCTGTCTTTTTTTTTTTTATGTTGACAACATATTATAAGTTGTTTATTCTTAACCTTAAGCATGAGCATATGGTATTGCATAATTTGATCTTTCCCCCCTTAGTTTATACAATATATCTAACTTTTAGTTTCATGCAATTATGTTATTGTAATAACAACTTACTCTAACTTCTCCCCCTTTTTGTCACAATAAAAAAGAAATCAATGAGGAGGTAAAAATATGGTCATAAAAGATTTCTCCTCTTTTGTCATTATTTAAAACATAGAAATCATTGGAGGGAAATTATCAAATACAAATACAAAAGATATCACACATGATATTTGAAAAGTAAAATCATTTAATATAGACTCTCCCCCTTTCTCAATATACAAAATCAAATCATTGGGGAAATCCAATGATATTAATTAATCCAATGATATTATTAGGCGTTCTAAATTTTTTCGTGTAATATTAATTAATCTAAACCCTAAGTGATTTAACGAATATAAATAAACAAACAATTACAAATATAAAGGAGTTAAGGGATAGAGAGAGTGCAAACCAAATTTGTTTACGCGGTTCTGCAACGTCGGCCTACGTCCACGCTTTAATTTTTTATTTGAAGATCCTTAATCACCTAACCTTCCCGGTTAGTGATGATTGACTTCACGGATGTTAATCAAACCTTTACAATGACTATTCATAGAGCGTCATCCTTCGCTTGACTATTCACAAGGCATCACCCTCTATTTGAGTACACTGAAAAATAAAACTAAAATTCCTAATTCTCCCAAATATAAAATCATAAGTTTGGGAGTTGGAGAGTTAAGACTGACACTCTATGATTGATGAGAAATCGAGTATAAATTTTGGTAGAGCTTCGCTTCGATTCTCTCTTGGATAAAATGAGCTTCGAAATGTCTTCAATATATAAGAATTGTGAAGCTGGTCGACCGCGCATCCGACCGTTGGAATATAGCCATTGCATTGTACAATCGGATTGGTCGACCACTTTATCACATCGGTTGACCGCCTCTTCACATTTCAGAAATCTGCTCGAATCTGTCCATTTTACGGCCGACCACCTTTCTTCACCGATCGCCTGCTTTTCAGCAGTTTGGAATTCACGAGCAATCTGTAATATTTGCGGTCGATCAACTATAGTGTCTCGGACGACCGCTTTTCTATTTTGGCTTTTTCTTCAGCCAACTTGTCGACCACTTCTCCACTGTAGTCGACCTGTACTCTGTGTTTTGCCCTTTTTCAATCTTCTAAGTCTCAATGATTAACATATAAACTATATGAACTTAGACAAACATATTAGTACATATAAATACCCTTGTTAAGGGGTATTTTCAATGAAGATCAATATAAATATAAAGATAAAATAATTAAACTAATTCAAATGATAAACAACTTATAATTCAATTAAAACAATCATCATCAAAACAATTGAGCCTAAGTACTCTTAGGCTAACGCACACATAGTCTATAACTTATTAATAGACCATTTATCCTTATGTGTATTGTATGGTATTTTGAATGTTATGTATTGCTGTGGAATAGTATTTTAAATATAGTACTCAAGGAAAGAGTCAAACACGTAACCTCAAGTGACTTGAGCTAAGCTGCAATGCCTCTTATGCAACCTTTCTCGGAAGTGAGCCTCAATGATGAAAATTTCATTATTAGGGGGTTGCCAAGTGCCTTATCTAAAGTCTCATATTGTTAATTAATAGATTTCAGCAATACCTTGACATTATTATGCTCACCAATCAATCTTGTATACTAGCAGAGATCTTGGTCATAATGTACATGATGTTAAAGCAATTATATCGCTCCCAACACTCACTAAGAACAAGTTCTTCCTTATTGCTAGTAGGAGTAATAATTGACTTATTTTTCCTAATAGTATAATCAATGTCTATCATCCCCATTTTCAGGAGAATATTCTCCCTCAAAGAATTATAATTTTCACCATTCAATTCAAGAATATTATAGTCAAAATCACAGAAGTCACCAATATGTAAAGCTGCAAAAATAAATAGACACGTTTCATAAAAAATGCGAGACTAGCAATATACATCATGTTTTATCAATGTAAATTATGCTTAAACAATTATGAATCACGTGACGTAAAATTTGTCTGTGGACTAAAGTTTTAATTCAATAAAATTCATATAACTTTATAATAAAACTATCAAATTATGTTTTTTTTTCTTAATACTTGTGGGTAAATTAATAAATATAATTTGATATTTTATCTTAATTAATTATATAAATATAATTGAAATTTCGGTGGGATTAAATCTATTATATTCATACAATTAATAACAATAAATGATAGAAAATGATCCTAAATACTTTATATATAATTTTGGATGATTAAAGATGTTGTGACTACTAAATAATTAACCAAAATTATATGGATAATTCAATATTTAAATTAATTCACCAAATTGCTCATATAAAAATCATAATATATGAACATAAATTAATATTGAATACAAAAACTATTTAATTAAGTTTTGCAGGCATAAAAAAATATAAATAATTTCAACAAACAAATTTATATGGATAAATTATAATAATAATTGAAACATTTATGCTATGTACAACATAATATACTATCAAATAACAATACCATAATCAAAAGCAGAATCAACTCAATGGATGGAAGTAGAATTCCAAATCTTAGTGGTCTCAAGGTTCAATTCACTTTAGAAATAGTTTTTGGTTTTCATAAATTGGTTTGTTTTATGTAATTAAGTAAATTTGACCCAAACTCAAAATATTTTGACAAAAAATGTTTTGTTTCAGCCCTAAAAATCTCTTGAGAGACGAAGTTCATACCCTAATTAGTTCAAAACACAAATTATCCACACACTTGACACAAATTAATTTACTAGACACTTGTCTGATTTTCTATAAAATTGATTAGTTCAAAACACAAATTATCCTAATTATTTAAAAAATTGCAACAATATCAAGCTCATCGTAAAACGAGAAATAGTTGGTAGCCTCAAGCTCAATCTATGGGGCTTTATGGCCTTTCCCATATTTGAATATTGGTGCCCAAAACAAAATAAAAATACAAGGAATTAAATAATATATATTAGAGGCATCACCTTCCAACTGCTATTGAAATAAGGGAAAATGACAAATCAACCATCGTGGTTTGCGATCAATGACAAGTCAACCACTGTGGTATGTTTTCTAACAAGTTAACCACCAACGTATGTGAAAATGACAAATGCACCATCGCTGTCCATAAAAAAAAAGCTAATGGCCCCACCATGTATGCCTGGACGCCGAGGCGTGCAGGCAATTTTGGCCTGCACGCCGCGGCGTCCAGGCCAAAATGATTTTGAAATAAAAAAAAAAAATTATACTTAAACCAATTTCGCCCAAATTTCAAGCCCTAATCTGCAACTCTCGACAGACTTGCGACGAGGAGTGCGACGAGGAGAGGAGCTGCGTGCGACTAGGAGAGGAGCTGCGTGCGACGAAGAGAGGAGAGGAGCTACGTCCGACGACGATTTGAGGTAGATTTGTGTGTATATGTTGATGATTTGAGGTAGATTTGTGTGTATATGTTGATTTGAGGTAGATTTGCTGCGTTTCTTCGAAGTCTCTATGAGGGTCTTCGGCGCCGGTCACATTTCCGCGGCGTGCAGGCAATTTTTGGCCTGGACGCCGCGGCGTGCAGGCAATTTTGGCTTGGACGCCGCGGCGTGCAGGCAATTTTGGCCTGAACGCCGCGGTGTCCAGGCACTTTTGGCCTGGACGCCAAAAAAAAAAAAAAAATGGAAAACTAACTGAGACATGTTGTGTGGGTTATTATATTGCAGGTTGGTGAATTACTCTCAACTATCAGAATGCAATCCCGGACTAAGAAATTGACCTCGAAGCGTGGGAAGGCAACGATGGAGGCAGTTGAACCCGTTCAAACTGCGGCGTTCGAAGCCGATGTAGTGGCGGCGGTGGAAGAAACCGCTGAGCCTGAAGAAGGAGAAGCCGGCTGCTCCAGCGACCCGATCCAACCCGTTCAAGTGGCTTCAAGGTCGAAACTATATTGGAACCGGAATTGCAAAGCACGGTTCGTAGAAGATATCCAACGCCGTACCATTATTGTGTCCAAGATAGTAGATTTGGACTCATTTGCAGGGATGGGAATTGATCGTATGCTTCAGGTTGCTGGGTTAGCCGGGTTGTGCCGGATGAGGGGCAGTTATTGCGAGCGAGTTATACGATTGTTTTTTGCAAATTTGAGCATCTCCACCCAACCATTAGAGGTGCACACATATATTTTTGGACATGAGGTCAGGTTCACGGCCAATGATGTGAACATTATGCTTGGATGTGTGTTGGAGGAGCCAAGCGATGAATATTATCAGATGTCTCGGGCGCCACCATTCGTCAAACAAGGACGTGGGTTAGAGGTGATTAGATTGTTGCATCAGGATCCCGAGGTTGCCGAGTACAGCAAGCCAAAGGGCAAGGAGTTGAATGCCTTAGCCCGATTGATCCACCTGATAATGACGTACACAATTTTGCCTCGGAATGGGCATCGAGACCTTGTTACCAGCATGGATCTCTACATGCTAGAGAAGGTGTTCACGGGACAAAAGGTGAACATCGGATATATCATCCTGAGCCACATGCAAGAGGTGCTCAACAACTGGGCGAAGTCACTGCCGTACAACTGGCTCATCCAGAGTATCGTTGAGCAGTTAGGGGTCCCCATCCCGGAGACGGAACCTAGAATTGAAGAGTCCGTCAATGAAATTTACAACAATTCATTAGTGGACCGAATGGGGATCACCCAAACTGGAGGGGAATGGATGCGCAAGTCAAAGAAGGAAGCAACACATCCACCCCGGTCAGAGCCTAGGCATTCAGTCCCGTTTCCTGAACAACCTCCTCCTCCTCAGGCATCTCATTTTAGTTCGATGCCTGATGAGACGTTCGCTTGGATGAGCAGGATGGAGGAGCTCCACCATATGTCCATGACCCACATGCAAAAAATGCAAGAGCAGCTGCAAATGCAACAGGTCCAAATACAAGAAGCGGCCAAGCTCGCAGAAGATAGGTGGGCCATAGTACAACAATGGCATATGCAATCTGCCGAGTGGCATCGTGACATGGTGGCAGCCCTGAACCCAGGTGACAGGCGATCACCCCATTTTGCATCCGCGTCATCCTCCTCAGACACACCTGATACGACATTCCGATTGTAAGTTAATTCCGTTGAACGCTAATTCCACTTTTTTACTTTATTTTGTTTCATGTAATGACATGTTTTTAATTGGCAGCAACCCTGTTGGAAGCAGCCAACATATTCCTCCAGCGGTGCCTCTGGAGCCGCCGCCCCTGAGAACTGTGCGCGTGGTATGTCTTTCATTTCGGTATATATGTGTGTTCATTAATGTTTACGCTCACCCTTTTTTGACATTTTGGTTGCAGGCTCATGATTTGATGAGTAAGTTCAAGGATTATTGTCAGGGTAATCTTCGAAGGAACATTGAGACATGCGCAGTTCTTGGGGGAAAGCTGACCGACAATGAGTACGTCGTCAGCGAGATCATCTTCCCGGAGCAGAAGGGCACGGCAGATACTGTGAGAGGCCTTCGTTGTGTGCTAGTTTATAAGCTTTTATCTAAGTACTCATCCAAACTTATATGCAGTGCTATGCGGTCGACGGCGCAGACGAACATGTTTTCAGACATCAACATGAACACGGTCTACTCACCGTAGGATGGATTCACGTAAGTATTCAGCTCGCGTCTCTAGTTTACATTGATATCATATAATGCGTTGTTTACATTGCAGACACACCCGAGACAGGATTGTTTTATGTCGTCCGTTGACCTGCACCAGCAATACGCTTACCAGAAATTACTTCCGGAATCAATATCCATTATCGTAGCTCCCACCGACAAACAGCGGTAAGAAGTTTCCCTTGTGTACATTCTTAATATTGCTTTCCACGTAATTGTTCCCTTTGCATTACAGGCCGTTCGGCGTCTTCCGGTGTACCCCTGCGGGGATGGAGGTGATAGGAAAATGCAAAATTAAGGAACAATTCCACCTGCACGAACCTCCAACCTTTGAGTATGAGGGGCCGTTGTTCGCCGGAGCAGATAGAGTATTTCTCGACCTGCACTTGTCGTTTCTGATCACGGATTTGCGCCCGAAACCGACCAGGAAGAAGAAGGTGTAGTGTAGGTCAATGATATGTTGTTTGGATGTTATGTATAATTTACATTTAGTGGATGATTTGGATGATACTGGAACTGTTTGGGATTATTTTTTGTGCAGGATGTACGAGAGTTGTTTTGGGGGAGTAAAGAAACAAGGCACATTATGTCAAAATTTTTAAAAAATTATGAAGTCAGGTCAATTGATTAGTTGTAACGCCCCTGGAATTGAAAAAAAAAACATTAACTTAGTAACACAAAACTTTGAATTTGCAAAACTTCTTTTTATATCAGAAAAACACAACTTTACATCAGTGCCATTTCACTGTCATCTACATTTGTCGAAAGAAAAAATAATTGTATCACGGCAGGTTAAGGTCCACATTTGTGTACGTTTGTGTGGGAGGACCTTCCGTATCAGACTCCTGCAGATCACATTGAAAAGGAAATGAGCATATTTCAAATAACAATTGAAAGCATAACGTGATAATGCACGGACCTGCGTCTCATGAACTCTATCAGGAACTCTGAACCCCATAAAGGTGTCCTCCGACCTTCCTCTGCCGCCTCTGCCTCTCCCTGTGTTGCCACTGCCAGCCCCTGCACTGGATTGGCCTCCCCCTTCGCACGTGCGGGCATTGTGCCCCACACTACCACACCGCCCACACGTGACGTTCAAATGTCTTCTGCTTAGCACTGTCCGGCTGGGGGCCTCGTCCACATCCCGTATTCGACGGACGCGCGGCCTTCCTGGAAGCCTTTTAAAAGGCGGTGGGATAATTGGATCAAGATTCGTCACAAGAAGCCACTCGATTGGTCCATTAAGGGGGTGGAGAAAGTGGGAGTACATCACCATGTATGTTTCCCGGTGATAGCACCAATGCACAAAATCCTCAGGAGATCTCCTCATGAAGTGAATGCACGGGATTGCATGCACACACGGGATGCCGGTCAACTCCCACCGGTAACATGTACAGGTACACCTTTCCAAATCAACAGCGTACATGTCGGTACCGTTGCTGACCTCAAACTGGGCAGCTCCTGCAAACTGAGGGCTCCAATTTCTACTGGCATGTTGTACTTTGGCGAGGCGGTTGCTGATCATTGGACACAACCGTTCGGTCGACTGAGCCATCTTTTCATATTTTTTTACGATCCTACCCATGATGCCCTTTCGAATGATCTCGAACATACTTAGAATAGGTTTGTCCCGGGCGGGTAGGATGCAGGCATTGAAGGACTCGCTGAGGTTGTTGAGGCTTATGTCGCACTTTGGGATCGAAGAGAAGGCATGTTTGGCCCAGCATGTCGCCTCTATTCCACGTAAATAGTCATGGGCCGCCAGGTCAAGGACACGTAACTTGGCCATCTCTTTCTCAAATTGCCTCACTGTTGTGGCTCTTGATGCAGCCCACATTGCATCTTTCAACAACTTGCCTTTAAATTGTTTTTGAAAATTGGCATACAGGTGTCGGATGCAAAACCGCTGGTCTGCTTGCCATGCCACATCTCTCACAGCTGGCACTAGTCCCTGCAAAGATGCATAATATGAGACAGACATTGGTAATATATGACAAACATAAACACATAATGCAAAAGCAGTGAATAACACCTTACCTTTTGTCGATCAGAAATAATCGTCCACCCATTGCCAGAAGGGGTGTTTAGATCGTCCAGCAACAATTCTAGAAACCACCTCCATGAAGCCCTATTTTCTGCTTCAACGACTGCTACAGCAATCGGGTACATACCATCGTTCCCGTCGATGGTGACAGCAGTAAGCAGTTGCCCCGGAGTCGCTCCCTTCAAGTGGCAGCCATCTAAACAAATA
>CM039485.1:5052982-5086831 GCA_022433065.1 Begonia loranthoides
TCATATTATTATTATTTTAATTTCAAATAATTTGAAAATTTTTAAAATAATAAAATAAAAAGTTAAAAGTACGTATAAGAGTAAAGACCCTTTGTCGTGCTTAACAAATCTAATAAATATTATATATTCAATTAATTAAATAAAATAAAATAAAATAAGTGTGGTTTGTTGGTGGGAATGTTGATTTAGCTTAGAAGTCTCATCCATTGCTTTCTTCGTATTCAAAACAAGCAAAGCTTAAGTCCTCCTCTAAACAAACAAATCTTAATTTGATTTTCAGGGTAAATTAAGAAAAGGACGTTGAATGCCGGACTGACTCCAGTCAACGTCAACTGGTGAGTGAGGTGTTGTCCCATTTTGGTGCACCATCCAATCATATGATGCCATCTTAACATGTATATATATTGCTTATTTACATTTTTCTCGCATAATCGCCATGGCAAGACATATTCCAAGCTTGTTAATGAAAAATCTTTCAATTTCAGCCACATCCAGTTCAGCTCTCATCGTTCTCTTCTCAGTCCTCTCTCTGCTCTCCGTGATAACATTTTCCTGTGCTTCTTCACGGGACAAGAAATCCCAGTGGAAAATGAAGCGAACTGCTCTGTCAGACTCAGGCAGGATTATTTCAAAGATAAACAGAAATTTCAGCAATAAAGCTCTGTCAATGGTGAAGATGATTTCATGGAAGAAAGCCGAGGAAGAAGAAGAAGAAGAAGATGGGGAAGAGGTTTGGAGGAAAACGATCATAAGAGGGGAAAGGTGCCGTCCTTTAGATTTTTCCGGCAAAATATTATACGATTCAGAGGGTAATCTTATATCAGAATTACCTCACCAGAAAGAAAATGTGAAAGCTTCTACTATGGAGAAAATCTGAAGTTTTTTTTTCATTAGCGTAGATTGAGTTGTTCTTGATTAACATCTTTTTCTTTTGTAATTCAATTATATTAGATGACCTATATGTTTCCCACTGTATGTTGTAAAGTTATCATTAAGTAACACTAATCACAAACAGTTAATTGCAATTATATGATTGAGTTTGGAGTATATAGAATGGTATGGGTTAAGCTCATTGAGCCGAAGATTTGTGTAAATACAAGCTTGTAATTATATTATTTTATGATGGTCAAAATAGTAATTACACACTTAAGAATTTAAGAGTGATGATTTTCGTTTCATAAGGCACTTCTTAATTCTCTCTTAACTCTCTATCAACCATTAGAGAAAAAGATTTTCAATGTATAAGGAAAATTTATTGAAATGGAAGACTTAAGTACACAACTATAATCTTTACGCTTAACCTCTCTATATCTATCGATATCACAATATGAAAGTAGATTTTGGACATATTTCCTAGTTAAGATCATGTAACTTATGAATTTCAGAACTAACAATGTTATCTCAACATGTTAAGTAATTTTAAATCTAATAGTTTAAGAGACAAGTACATTTGAGACCCTTCTTTTTATAGAAAGAGTCTTTTATTGTCATATGTATGAATCATAAATCTCATCAATCTAACTAATTCTGATCTACTAAAAAAATTACACCATCAATAGGAGATTGATTAAGAGAATCTTAGGCCAAGCCCTTGGGAATGGCATTGGAAATCATCGTGATGGACTGATGCAACCAGTTCATAGGGGTGCTGGATGGGAGAAGTTCCAGAAACTGAAGCCGCCTTATTTCAACGGGAATGTATCTGATATTTTTGGAGCTAAGGAGTGGATACGCTCTATGGAGGACAAGTTTTACTATGTTGAGATCACTGAAGCGGAGAAGGTGAAATGTGCGTCATATTATCTGAGTCATGGAGCTCGTTTTTGGTGGGATACAATCAAAGCCTCTCGAAATGTGACACTTCTCACTTGGAACAAATTTAAAGAGCTATTCAATGATAAGTACTTCAATCACACTGTCCGAACTCAGAAGGAAACTGAGTTTATGCGCATACATCAGGTGGGAACAGTGTCTGAGTATGCTCAGCATTTCGAGGCTCTATCACACTATCCCCCGCATCTCGTGGCAGTTGAGGAGCGTAAGGTTCAGCATTTTGTACGTGGATTGAAAACAGAAATTCAAGAGGCAATTATTGGGGCTGGCACAGAAGGTGTTGCTTATTCAAAGATGGTATCTAGGGCCTTAGCTGTTGAAGGAGTGAAGTTTTCTGTGGCTAGACAAAGAGAGACCAATCAGAAGGGATGGAAGCCTAATCCTGGATAGAATTCAAAGAATGGTCCTTCCATAACCCACGGAGTCAAAGGTCCAGCTGAGACAGAGATACAGCAGAGGCAGGACAAGAAACCAATGGTGCAAGCGTCTCACGCCCCTCAGTTTAAAGTCTGCTCTAAATGCCAAAAAGCAGTGGCAAATGCTTGGCAGGTTCTAAAAAGTATTATGCTTCTGGGAAGCAGGGTCATATAGCTAGGAACTGTCCGGTCCGACATGGAAATCAAGCAATGGTGGCCCCACGAGTCTTTGCCATGTATGGAAATGAAGAGGACGATCAACCTTCGGTTGTAGCAGGTACACACTCTAACTAACTATTAATTATGCGAACATAATTGTAATTGTTTATTTTGTATTATTATTAGAAAATAGGAGATCTACCTTAAGATAAATAACTTGCCTAACCCGATAGGGACAATTTACATAAATAAGTGGGCAGCATATGTCTTATTTGATTCGGGTGTTACTCACTCGTTTATCTCCACCAAGTTTTGCGAACGAGCAAACTGTTTCTCTGGAAGCACAAATTTCACACATCGTGTTTTACTCCCTCTGGCGAACAATTAATTTCTAATGGGATACTTAAAGATTATGCAGTAGATATAAATGGCCGTTTATTTCGGGTCAATCTAATTATTATGGATTTAAAAAGATACGATGTCATCATTGGGATGGACTGGCTGTCAACACATCATGCAACTATCGACTGCAAGAAGAAGGAAGTCTACTTCTACCTTCCAAATGGAGAACAACATACCTTCCGTGGAACAAAGGAGAAAGGGAGATTTGCGATTATCTCGGCGATTAAAGCAGACAAGTTATTAAGAAATGGGTGCATCGGATTTCTAATTAATATGATTGACACTACCCAAGTCGCTAAGACAAAAATGGAGGATGTTGCTATTGTGCATGATTTTCCAAATGACTTCCTCGACGATCTTCCCGGTCTGCCCCCGGATCGTGAAATCGAGTTTGAGATTAACCTACAGCCTGGAACGGACCCTATTTCTAAACATCCATATTGGATGGCACCAGCCGAACTGAGAGAGTTGAAAGAGCAATTGGATGAACTGGTCACCAAGGGATTTATCTGGCCCAGCTATTCCCCTTTGGGTGCACCTGATTTATTCTTCAAAAAGAAAGATAAGACTTTGAGAATGTGCATCGATTATTGGGAGTTGAATAATGTGACTATCAAGAATAAATATCCACTACCTAGGATTGATGATTTGTTCGACCAATTAAGCGGCGCCAAGGTGTTCTCGAAGATTGATCTCCGATCAGGTTACTATCAGTTGAAGGTGAAGCCCGAGGATATACCAAACACTGCATTTCGCACGCGTTACGGACATTACGAATTCTTGGTTATGTCTTTCGGACTGACTAACGCTGCAGCGACCTTCATGGATTTAATGAATCGAGTCTTTTGAGATTTTCTAGACAAGTTCATTATTGTTTTCATTGACGACATCTTAGTATGTTCTCGATCAGAAGAGGAACATTGCGAACACTTACGATTGACCTTATTTGTTCTCAACCAATACCAGTTGTATGCAAAGTTTTCCAAGTGTGAATTTTGGCTGAACAAGGTAGGTTTTCTGGGTCATGTAATTTCCGATGAAGGTATATTTGTGGATCCAGCTAAAATACAAGCAGTGGTGAACTGGACGTAGCCGAAAAATTTTGGCGAAGTGAGGAGCTTTTTGGGATTAGCGGGTTATTACAGACGCTTCATTGATGGATTTTCGAAAATATCACTACCACTTACTGGCTTAACAAAGAAGAATGCCCGTTTCTGGTGGTCCAGCGAGTGTGAGAATAGCTTTCAAGAGTTGAAGCGTAGGTTGACTACGGCCCCAGTGTTAACATTGCCTACGGAGGAAGGTGAATTTTATATTTACTATGATGCATCTAAAAGAGGACTTGGAGGAGTTCTTATGCAACATGGAAAGGTTGTTGCTTATGCATCTCGACAGTTGAAAGTGCATGAGCAGAATTACCCCACCCACGATTTGGAACTCCCAGCGGTGGTTTTTGCTCTCAAAATTTGGAGACATTATTTGTATGGACAACGTTGTGAGATCTTCTCCGATAATAAGAGTCTCAAGTATATCTTCACTCAGAAAGAATTGAATATGCGTCAGCGGAGATGGCTCGAATTTGTCAAGGACTACGATTGTGAGATTAAGTACCATCTAGGAAAGGCCAATGTTGTTGCGGATGCGCTCAGTCGCAAGATTTCAGTGATGAATATTGTATGCGGAGAAATGTCTGTGGGACTTCAAAAAGACCTTCAGGGGTTTGAAGTACAAATGGTCCCAGCGCCTTTGGAGATAATATTGGCCAAATTGACTTTGATGCCATCTATTCTTGAACAAATCAAAGAGTCCCAACAAGATGATGAAGTATGCAAAGATTTCAAATTGAATCCGACCCTTCCGAAGTATTAGGATTTCTCTACATCTGTTGATGGTATCGTTAAGTACAAGAATCGTTGGTACGTGATAGACGACATGACGTTAAGAATGAAGATTTTGAATGCAGTGCACACTTCCAATTTCTCTGTACACCTTGGGAGTACTAAGATGTATCGAGATTCGAAGACTCATTACTACTGGCCAAACATGAAGTATGAAATTGCGGAATTTGTATCTAAATGCCACATTTGTCAGCGTGTTAAAGCAAAACATCAACGACCTGGAGGAAAACTCCAACCACTTCCAATTCCGCAGTGGAAATGGGAGCACGTCACTATGGATCTCGTCACTTGCTTGCCTAGAACAGTTAAGGAACATGATGCTATTTGGGTAGTTGTTGATCGATTAACTAAAGTATCGCATTTCTTGCCAGTATCTATGATGGATACACTGAATCAGTTGGCTAAATTGTACATCAAGGAAATCATCCGGCTTCACGGTGTTCCAGTTTTTGTAGTGTCGGAGCGTGATCCCCATTTTACTTCAGCATTCTGGAGGAGCTTGAACCGAGCTATGGGCACAGAATTGAAATTCAGCACGGCATTCCATCCTCAGACCGACGGCCAAAGTGCAAGAACTATTCAGATACTTGAGGATATGTTGCGTGCTTGCATTCTTGAATTTCATGTCAAGTGGAGTAAGATGCTACCGTTGATCGAGTTCGCATACAACAATAGCTTCCAAACCACTATTGGTATGGCTCCCTATGAAGCTCTGTATGGGAGAAAGTGCAGATCTTCTTTATATTGGGACGAAGTTGGTGAAGTTGAGTTTCTTGGGCTGCAGGTAGTTCAGGTAATGGCCGAGAAGGTGGCACTAATTAAGCAAAGAATGTTAGCAGCGCAAAGTCGTCAAAAGAGCTATGCAGATAATCGACGACGAGACTTGGAATTTAATGAAGGAGATAGAGTGTTCTTGAAGGTATCCCCTTTCAAGGGTATTGTTCGATTTGGAAAAAGAGGAAAGTTGAATCCAAGATACGTGGGTCCCTATGTGATTATGGAGAAACTGGGTCCGGTCGCTTACAGGCTTCAGTTGCCGGATTCTATGATTGGTGTGCATGACGTATTCCACATATCCATGCTTAAGAAGTGTCTTGGTGAAGCGGTTGTGTTAGCTAACCCTGATCATGATGTCGTGGTGCAACTTAATTTGAGCTACACTGAGAAGCCTGTCTAGATCCTCAATTCGAGAGTAAAAGAACTAAGGCGCAAGCGGATTCCATCGGTCAAAGTTCTGTGGCATAACCATAGCCACGAAGAATCCACATGGGAGTAGGAAGATGATATGAGGGCTGGATACCCCGAATTGTTTAGTGGCTAATTTTAGGGACCAAAATTTTGTAAGGGGGAGAGTATGTAACACCCCGTTTTCGTTTTTCTAGCTTTGCAATGTAGTCAAGTTGGAATAAATAAAGTATTTCGATTCGTGCCTATGCGAGTTATTTTGAGACGAAATTTAATTTTGGTGAGAGGTAGTCATACCCCGACATTAGACTAAATCGAGATTTTTATATTTATATTTAGATTAATTTAATTAAATTAAAAGAAATAAATAAATAAATTTAAAAAAAAAAGAAAGCAAAAAGGAAATCGACTGCAGAGATCGACTGCAAAGAGGAGGGAGAGAGCGAGGTCGGCGAAGGGAGAATCGGGACCGGGGAGCTGCGACGAGGGCCGGCGACACTACGGACGGCAGCGAGCGGTGTTCTGGACGGAGATCGACGGCAGAATCGCTGCTGGAACGACGGCGAATCGTCGGATCTCGCGGCCCTGTTCCGCTGCTTTTATCGACGGTGAGCTGCTCCGCTTCCGGGTGTTCGGTGGACGCTCCGGCGAATCGTCGACATGGTTTGTCGACATCTAGATCTGGGTCAATGGTGTAGCCGATGAGTCGTTCGACTGGTACGGCCTACATGTCGTTGGTTGGTGATGACAGGTCAGTTCAACAGATTTCAATTTCAAACTGCGAATTTAGGAGACTGCGAAATTGAGGAAATTGTGATCCGAGTTGGATAGCCATGATCACAACGGATGGATATGATCAACATTTCATGGGATCACGTCCACCAATTTTCGTTCCTTCTTCTCTCCAATTGGTGTTCAGCGGATATATTAGGTAACAACTTCCTCCTCCTTTTTTTAAAAACGGGTTGAGAAGACTCATTTGAGAGGCGTCCAGTTGAGTCTCGAATTGAGGGATAAAAAGAAAGTGAAGGGAGAGGAGAGTACTCTCGGAAGGACAGTGGATTCCATTCTGCCAATTGCCGTTCCTGTTGTGGATTTTCCTTTAAGGTAAGGAATTGGGTTGGCCAAGGAGGCCCTACACCCAAGTATTGCATGTATGTGTGTGTTGAAGTGAGAATTCTACATATTGCTTTACGGTTTTTGTCTGGATATTTTGTGATCTGCTTCTAATTCCTCCTGTGCTTATGTTTCATTAATGTTCTGTGATGATGAAGTGTAAGGAAAGAGTTACGAAAAAGAGATGGAAAAATTTAGGTAGAAACAGATTCAACGTCTTATGTTTACTCTCTGTTATGTGCACCTTAATTATGTGTTATAGTAATACTCTTATTTGTATTCATTGTCGCATTCCTCTGATGATTCTCTTACTTTTAATGTGTTAATTGTGGAAGATCAGTCGTAAGGGGGTTGATTTGGCATCTGTCTCTGTGCTCATAATATATGTACTTTCTCTGTCTAATCTTTAATATTGTTATTTATGCAGCATGTAACATATTTCACTATCTGTCTTTCGGTATGTGTTGTATACAGCTACTTAACAAATTGTTATAATGTTTTGCACATGTAAGTATTCATAGACGTTAGTTCTTTATTCTGTATACTGCTATGTTACACTAAAGAGGTCAAGATATAGTAAATGCGATGAATAAGATAGGTTAGTGTGAATTGTAGACTCGCTGTTCACATTACTTTTCAAAGACACAACCAACAGTTTCTATCCTTGTCAATGTAGTATATTCCAGCATGTAGGGCTAATAAATGGGTAATGCAATTCATTTCAATAATTGATAAATGTTTTATATATCCCACTTTTTAAATCACACTGATGTTACCAACAATTAAGAGCATGTTCCATTTTCTTTATATTCATTATTGTTGATTTGATTGAGAAATAAGTTATTTATTTTGATTCATGTGATCTACTGCTACTGTTTTAGATATCGAAAGAATGTCTTGTCGCCTTAGTTATTATATTCATTGATATTCTATGAACATTTAGATAGCATGCCCTGTTGCCTATAACAATATAAAGCATATTTAACTGTTGAAATTCTATTGTTAATACATGTTTTTAGTTAGTGATACAGTGTAGATTTTATATTGTTAAATTTCTTCACCAATAAGTATAACTCGTTGCATTATTTCATTATTACTGTACACTGCTCATTGTCAATTTAAAGGTGTGAAATTATTTAATAGTATGACTTCAATTAATAATATAACTTCACTGGAAGAGATGACTTTTATCTAATGACATGAATTCATTTAAATAACATAGTTTTTGTTCATTAGTATAGTATTGTTAAATAGCATGCATTCCCTTACTAAACATGATTCATTCTGTATCTTTGCTGTTGTTTACAATAATTGCGTGCTACCTGATTCGATAAATAGACTATTAGCCATTTCATTTGCATTTGATGACTAAACATGTTATTGAATTTCACAGTTCGTATGCTTATTTAGTGTACCTTGTTTCTATTATGTGTTAAATAATGCTACTTCATTCCCTGATGTGTTATTTCTTGGTGTCCATGTATATGTTAATAGGAGTGTTTTCATACGTTCATATAATAGAAATCAAGTAAGGAGTACCCTCAAAGTGGTACTCACATGCATAGTAAGGGAAAGTAAAACGATAAAGAAAAGACCAAAGGAAATGAATGAAAAGAAAATGGAGTTAGGAGGCAGATGGGTAGCGGTCCTAGTATGATAATTAGGAAATGCCCCTACCATATCTGGAATGGGACCTAGTTGTCCATAGGAGGTTAGGTCCGACCCATTATACCATCCCATACGGATTCTTCTAATCTCTATTCCAAATGAACTAAAAGAGAGGCATTTGCATTATTGTTTTCCTCATTTCCTTACTGAGCCAAAAGCTCACGTCCTTACTTGCAGTGTAGGTAATGAAGTAATCATTTTAGGAGTTTCTAAGGAGGCCATTCCGGTGGAGCATGTGGCGTATCCGGAAGAGACGCAGGTGGAGTAGTAGTAGCAAGGCACGCAGTCAAGCAAGAACGTTATTTTAAATAAAAATGTCTTAACGTCAAATGGTGTAAACGCTTAAACATGTCTTTTATTCCAGTTACTTTCGTTTTAGAATTTTCATGAACCTTCATTAATGTTGACTGTGATATTTAAATTTTTACGCTTCCGCAAATTTAAATCCAGCATGGTTTATTTCTTTAAAATAAACGGTGTTTTAGAAAGTTAGTAACACTCGAATTTTATTGTACTCTGATTTATTTTTTTAAATATCAAACGTTTTTAAAAAATGTTATTTTTCCTTTAAAACTTTCTAATTAGAAGTTAGCGTGGGTTTTTGAGATAATTAAGAAATTCGGGTCGTTACAATTTTTTTGGGCTTTTTTGTCACGAACTTTTTTCATTTTCTTCTAGATTGGGTTTCTCATTTTGGTATATGATTCATCTATTGTTCTTAGTATTTTATATGAGAATTTGACATTGAATTTGTTTGAGATATTGACGATGTTTGGATTTCGAGCCTATTTCTGAGAGCGTTGTATTGGCTGGTCAGAAAGGCAGCCATCGTTGAGGTAGATGTTTCTTTACTATACTACATATGCATCATGGTTTTCAAACCCTTATTTTATGAGATATCATATATAAAACTTGACATGTTTTGTTTAATAACATACTAGTTTTTATACTATATGTTGGTTTAACAAGAACTAATCATAATTGTTTTAATGAAGAGTGTGATTATTTGAATATATTATTATGAATTATTGATAGTTATTAAGTTTGAATTATTGATTGAATATATGTAATGAATTACATTTTGCAAGTATGTAAAAAATATTCACTTTAAAAATACTCTTGAAAGTATGTATTTAGATTTGCTAATATGTTTGTTGAGTTTGTGTAGTATTGTTTGTACATGCATATTAGATTTGATTTATCCAATTAAAAGAGAGAAAATATATTATATAGCAAACTAAATAGGATTTTTAATAACGCGAAAAAGTTGTTGAACCTAATTCTCTCTCCTCCCCCTAGGTTATTATCAATCCTTCGATTGGTATTAGAGCGAGTTTTGAACTTATGTTGTCATTAAAACAATTTTGTAGAATTTTATTTTTGAAATGTATCTATGGACTTTAATATGAATAGTTTGCATGTCCAATGTGAATCTATATCTAGACCTTATTATTTTGATGAAAGTGATTACGTTGATTACAAATAAAAAATAAGAATATATATTCAATCACTATATTATGATTTATGACAAATAATATATAAACATAAACTAAATTTAAATGTTAAGGCAATGAACACTTTGTATGGCACACTTAATAAAAATGAATTTAATAAGATGCATGAATGAGATAATACGTATGAAATTTGGAAACTACTTGAGTTCACTTATGAAGGGACAAACAAAGTAAAAGAAATCAAATTGAGTATACTTGCACATGAATATGAGAAGCGTGAAAAATTCTTAGGCGCTCACAAAGATCATGGCAATCCAAGGTGACAACAATTTGAAAAGCTCGTGACTTTAATGTGTTAAAGATGTAGGAGCTTATCGGATCTTTTTTGACTCATGAGATCACGATGAAAACAAATGAAAAGGAAGAGCAAAAAGAAAAAGTGGTCTACAAGAACAAGGACATCGCTCTTAAAGTCTTGTCAAGGCAACAAGTATAATACAAAAAAGAAGAAGATGATGATCAGGTAGCCTTCATTACAAGAAAATTCAATAAGTTTCTCCAATAAAGAAAATGTCAAGGGAAAAGGTTCACTAAAAGGGAACGACGTCAAAAGGAGAAGAAACCAAATTGCTTCAAATGTGGAAAACAAGGTCATTACAAAGCTATTTGCCCCTAAGCTAAGAAGACATCAAAAGCTTCTAAAGCAATGAATACCCCATGGGATGATAGTGATGAAGATACATCATTATTAGATGAAGAAGTGACAAACATGTGCTTCATGTCAAAGAAAATGAGGTGCATGACTCCTTTAGTGACTTCAATGTGAATTTTGATGAACAGGAATGTTGGATGCATTTGAAAAATTATATCAACAATTAAATAAGCTCAAATCTAAGTATAAGACTTTGAAAAAGAAGAATAGTAAATTGGTGAAAAAGTATATAAATATTAATTTATCTTTTGAAAAGGAAATTGTTGACTTGAAAAAAAAGGAATAATGATTTGAATACAACTGTACTTAAATTTTTTTATGGTAGCAAAAATTTGACTATGCTTTTAGGACAACAAAAAGTTACTTTTGATCAAGCCAAATTAGAATATTAATCTTTTCAAAAGAAAAAGACTTATAAAAACTTTTTTGTTAGACCATCTAATTGTCATGCATGTAATATAATAGGTCAAATGAAAAGGCAAACAAAGAGTTCTTTTACTTTTGAAGACATTGCTTCTCCCTCTAAGTTCCTTCAATTGTTTCATATGGAACTCTTTGAGCTATTTAAGATCACTAGCTTAGGAGGAAAGCATTATGTCTATGTAATAGTAGATAACTTCTCTAGGTTCACATGTGTTTTCTTTTAGATGACAAAGAATGAAACTTTAGAAGTATCTGCTAGCTTCAAGAAGAAGAAATTAATTTTGAGAAAACTTTTGCACCGGTATCACGTTTAGAATCCATTTGAATGTTTCTTGCTTTTGTTTGCCAAAAAATTTCACTTGATACCAAATGAATGTGAAAAGTACTTCCTTAAATGAATTTTTTTATAGAAGAATTGTATGTTGAGTAACCATTGGATTTTGAAGAGAACTATAAGGAAAAGTATGCATATAAAGTCAACAAAAGCTCTTTATGGACTTAAGCAAACTCTTTGACCATGGCATGAAACAATGAATAATTCCTTTTAGAAAGAAATTTTAAGATATAAAAATTTTATCCTCAAGCTTTGCATCTTTAGAAATTGATAATAGAAATGAGACTTACAACTTGTGCAATTTAGATGGTCCTTATCATGGAAAATATGTTTGGATGTTCTATGCTTATTTTTATTTGAATTTGAGATAGCATTGTTTTGATGATTTTTTTGTCTTATATTTCTCTAATAACTTTTGGTTTTATTACTCTAATGCCTAATGATATATTGCTCTGAACTTTGTTTGTATGTTTCTCTTTACCAAGTTTACAATAATAATTGGTGAGAAATAATTTTTGTATTTGTCTCGAATTAGTATATACCTTTATAATGCAAGATTTGTTTTTAACAATGACAAAGGGGAGAGAGAATACAATAGTTACTCTGCTTGATTTTTTTTATAAAAAGAAGTGAGAGTACACAAAGAGGGAATGTTTTATGAAAGAGAACTTTTAGATTTTAAATAAAAATAATTGTCATACATTAAAGAATAGTATGTTAGCTTATCTATGTGCTATGCTACTATATGTACGTCATTTTTATACATTTATTTTATGCATGGATGAAATTTCACATTGCATATCCCAAACAAACCTCTGGGTTGTTTTGGTCATGAATGGTCGGACTTGGTGGTTGTGTACTCTATCCGAGCGAGAGTTGCAGGGAGGCGAGCGAACAAAGCTCGAGCTTCAGGGGACCGAGAAGTTTTTCCTGGGAGCGGTCTGGATGAGGGAGGACCGAACCAAGGAGCTGCATTCCCCCGTTCCTTTGACTGAGGTAAGAACCCCGTGCATTTGGTGTCTCGGCTAGATTGTCATGTTTGCTACTGCCATTACAGGTTTGTTGATGAGAAGAAAATGAAGATAATGTTTTGGTTACTGCTATTTTGATGCTAGATTTTGGCTTTGGCTATGGGTTTCGTAATATTGTTGTTTTAGATGGAAAAATGTCGAGGATATGCTCTGTGTTTGCCACGGTTTTAACAGATGAATTTGAGTCTGTTTTTGATATCATTGGTTTGGTTTTCACTAATGAATTTGGTCCCTGTTCGATGGTATGGTTCTGTTTGATTTCGGGATTCTGCGGATGAATGAGAAAAAGGCTCACTGTTTTGTTTTTATTGATGAAATCATGAAGATAATGATATGTTCATGTTTAATGACTATGAGTTGTAGGTTTATGATAGTCTATTTTGATAGACAACTTTGATGACTTCGGCTGTCACTGTTTTACAGAGTAATGTCTGAGAGAATTTAGTTATTTGCTTAAATCATTTTGACTTATGCTTTCATTGATGAAATCGAGGAGTACACGTTTGGATTCTGTTTGATAATTGGTTTCTGCTTTGATTTTGTTGGTTCTGTGCTGTTGGATAAATTCTGAGGGCTTGCCTTGTAGTTATGCTTTCTATTTTGAAGATTAGCTAATGAATTACTGTAAATACCTTGAATTGATGAACTATGAAGAGAAGAATATTGTTGGTAGTATGTAGTTCGTGCTCACAGATTATGGTTGTGCTGTTTTATGCTATGGTTTAGTTATTGCATAGATGGAACACTTGATGTTGGTCAATATTGAGTTAGCTAAAATAGAGAATAATGAGGATGGTTCTGATGTTGCAACGGTAGATGAGTTAGAATCATGTTTTGGTTATTAAGGATAGATGTTAAGCTTAGTCCTGGTATAGGATCCCCTCACTTTTCCTTGAGACGTATTATGAAATTTTCCTATGTTTGACATGTTGTAGGCTTAGACGAGTTCGAGAACTTTGAGTCAGTGCCTAAGGTAGTTGTTCCTTTGTAGTCGAGGAAGGACCGCCAATGAGGTAGGAGCTTTATGAAGGACCGATAAAAACCTAAGAGAGGGGGGTGAATTAGGTTTTAAAATTTTTTCCTGCGATATTAATTTCTTCCATCCCTAAGTGATTTATCACAACTATAAAATCAACAATGCATAAATATAAAGAGTTTAAGGGATAGAAATGTAAACAATGTTGTTCACGCGGTTCAGCAAATTCTGCCTACGTCTGCTCCAAATTTCCGACTTGGAGATCCTTAGTCGCCCAACCATGCAGATTGACAATGTTTGACTTCTGGTTGTCAAACAAACCTTTACAATGACTCTTTCTTAAAGCGTCACCCTATTCTGTTTGACTATTCTGAGGCGTCACCCTTTACTTGGTTAATTCATAGGGCATCACCCTTTTCGTTGAGGTACAAGAATTGCGGAAATGTAAATTACAAGATTTCTAATTCTCCCAAATTGAAATCTCAAGTTTGGAGATGAGGAGAGTTAGGTTTACAAGCTCAAGAATTGATTTGGAATTGAGTATAAAAATCAACAAGGTTTCGCCTCAATTCCCAAGTTGCGTAGAATGAGCTTCGGAGTAATTGAATTTATAGAAGTGTTCATTTTTGGTCTACCACTTCCTTTTCGGTCAATCGCATCTAACCGTTGGAAATATAGCCATTGAAAAATCTGATCATTAGAAGTTATTGGGAAAAACTGTTCGGCAACGGTCGACCGATCCTGGCTTGCGGTCGACTGCTATCCTTTGAAAAAGACCTTGGAGCACAAGTCAGCCATCGAGCGATCGATCGGTCCGTAACAACGATTGATCGCTTCCTTTACATTTATGTTTTTCAACTTCTGTGATGTTTTTCGGTCGACCGAATCTCCATCCTCGACCGCATGCTCGATCGAAAATGTTCAG
Source organism: Begonia loranthoides (assembly GCA_022433065.1). Taxonomy (NCBI): domain Eukaryota; kingdom Viridiplantae; phylum Streptophyta; class Magnoliopsida; order Cucurbitales; family Begoniaceae; genus Begonia; species Begonia loranthoides. The sequence continues at coordinate 5,067,515 of CM039485.1, forward strand.
AAGCAATCTGTATAGGTTTTCAGACGCACCACTCGACCACACTCTTGACCACAACTTCGACCGAAACATCACGAAGCTGTTTTTGTCGACCAGAAACCCATTTTACTCAACCATATGCCTCCCAAAAGTCGTCCATAATATTTCTAAGTCCCAAAACGATATATATTCACTACATAGACTTACATAAACATGTTAGCACAACTTAATACCGTGTTGAGGGTATTTTCAATAAATATAATGTTTAAGCAACTAAGCACAAAATCAATAAACAACTTATTATTGCAATCAAAATATTTATCATCAAAATAATTAAGTCTAACACAATTTAGACGAACATTTTATGCCTAGTTGCTTGCATTGCATAGCATAGATTTCAAAATAAAATCGTATTTTGTTGAATACCACATATAGAACATCTGACGGAGACTATTCGACAATACGTTAGCTTTTTATACTACGTATGTATGAGAGTTTTACACGTTTACTTTCATGCACTTGATTTCATATATTTATATGATGTTAGATTCTAATTTGGGGTCAATGAATCCTCCTGACACTTTGGATGATTTTGGTATCAAAGTATCAGGAGACTATCCCTGGTACATCTCCTCCTACGTGGAGATGTTTTGTTTGTGCGTTGTGTGAAAGATGAGATTAGGAAGATGATGACACTTCCTTGGGTTTCGAATCCCTAAACTTGATCAGGGTGTATATTACGGGCTGTGTTGTCGCAGAGCGTGCTTGCCGACAACCCGAGTGACAAGTCGGGCCTACAGATCGCCATCATTTGTCTTCCTCCAGGCTCATGAGGTGTCACCCGTATTGATGGCCACCTTTTTGTGTATTTGATCGGAGGAGTCCTTTAGAGACCCTCCATTTTCACGGACCACGGTTTTAGTATAAACACGACGAGAGTATTTTTAACTTATAGTTATATATGTATACAGCCATGTTTTCTTGCTGTCTCGTCGAGGGCTTTTGGGCTGGATTTCCTTAAAGAAGAAAAAATTTAAAAATGATTTATTAAAACGTGCATAATTACTCGAAACTCATGGTTTTCAAAAAAAGAGTAAAACAAGTTTTACACGCGCATTTCATTTCGTATAAATTTTCTACTGAGCTAGTCACTCACCCCACGACCCCCATCACTCCAGGTAAAGAGAAGAGCAACTAGGTTTGAGCGGTATCAGACTGAAGACCTTGCTTTCATTTGTTCTAATTTGTTTCTCAATCGAACTTTTATTTCCTGGTAAGCATACTATTGAATGACTGTATAACACTTAACTTGGTTGCTGGATATTTTGAATTGTATGCACAGTTTTATTTGGACTCTTTTAATCTATTATTCCACATTATTAATTATTCTCGCAATCACCATATGAACTGTGCCCCATCATAAGTGGGCTACGGCTAAGTATTTTATATAAGTCTTTCGCAATATTTTAACAAGTCTTGGGTTGAGCGATTGGGTCCTCTACAAGGGTCGGGTCATTTGGCCAGACGTTTCTATCCGACCCACCTTCGAGTCATGATAGTTACCTATGTATATAGCAATGTTTGCAAGATTTACCCCACCGATGGCTCGTTAAGCTTATTTTTTTTCTAAATTGGTTAAAACGATTTTGATTAATGTAAATCCATGAATTGCATTTTTCTCACTAACTCATTACTTTTGAATAAAATGATAAAACTAGTTTTCTCATACATTAAGTACAATATAGGATTTTCTATTGAGTTAGTCATTCACCTCAAAAAGATATTCAATTTTTTCCATGTAAGAATCATGGTGTCTAGAAGTAGTTGTCCGTAGAGATGACAAACGAGCCGGCCGAGCCGAGCCTGTGAAGTCCCAGCTCATTGAGCCTAGCAAGCCTAACAAGTAGAGCCTAACGACTTGACTCCAAAAAATTTTCAACCCGAGCCGACTCGCGAGCCACAAGCCTAACAAGCCGACCTAAGCCGACCTGAGCCGACCTAACGAACCCAACGAGCCCTAACGAGCCAAGCTTAACGAGCCCGCAATTCAGCGTACATAAATAAAATTATTTTATAGAAATATGTTATATATATATTTTTAAAATTTTAATTATTAAAACTATAATAAATATTTATTAGTGTAATATTATAATATGATAGTGAAGGATCGATATACGCCTGTAGAGGGGGGGCGGGGGTGAATATAGCGTATTAACTTTTTCATACGATATTTAAATTCTCTAATTCCTAAGTGATTTATTGAATACGATTAAATATGCAATCACAATAAATGCGTAAATTAAAGAGTAAGGGATAGAGAAATGCACACTATATTTGTTTACGCGGTTCGGTAAACTCGCCTACGTCCGCGCTCCAAGTTCCACTTGGAGATACACTATGCAATTGGCTTGCGGATGCCAATAAAACCATATACAAATTGACTCTTACGATGGGTGTCACCTTTGAATAATTCTAAGGTCATCAACCTTTGACTCTTATGGGGCATCACCCTTGACTTTGACTATTGCGGGGCGTCACCTAATGTTTAATTATTGCGGGGCGTCACCCAATGATTGAACTTACGAGCGTTCAATTGAACCTATTAAAGTTTCGAGTGTTTCGATGAATTCTTAGGGAATCACCCTTTACAATCAAGCACAATAATAATGAATCAGAAATTAAAGCGTAATCTATCTAATCCGAATTCTCCAAAATATAACTCTCAAGTTAAAGTGTGGGGAGAATTGGATGTACAATAATAGCTCACAGTGGGTAATATCCGAGTATTGATTTCAGCAGGGCTTCGCCTCGAATATTCGATCGTTAGTTGTGGAGAGCTTAGAGTGATCCTCTATTTATAGATTCTGCTCAAACGGTCGACCTTATGCCCTAACGATCGACCCTTTTAACTAGCCGTTGGAATTCTGCCCGTTGAGATTTGGCCGTTAAAATATACCTATGGCATGGTCGACCGTGCAGTCGACTCTTTCCTTCCTGAAGAAATTCTGGAGCAATCTGTCTATTTCGCGGTCGACCGCCTTTCCTTCGTGAATGCATGACAGGGTCGACCATTTTGTTCTGTTCGTCGACCTTTTGCTCATTTTTCACATTCTTGATTTTTCTAAGTCCCGAAACGATATATATTCCCTACATGGACTTAGATGAACTTGTTAGAACATTAATAATACCCATTTTGAGGGTATTTCCAATAAATATGGTTAAATATTAATTATAAAACATTAAGAATAATATCCGAATAACGTAAAATACAACTTATTGATTTTATTAAATTAATCACCATTTTAGTCATCATCAAAATAAAACTTAGCCTAACAAAAAGACTAACAATCTCCCCATTTTTGATGATGACAAAATCCAATAAGTTGTTTACCCTAAAACTAAGCATTTGCACATAACCATTGCATATTAGATTTCTCCAAGTAAGTTATGCAATTTATCAACCAACTTAATCCATGCAACATGTTACAAAACTCCCCCTAAAATATATCACCAACTTATACATCATTCTCCCCCTTTTTGTCATAATCAAAAAGTAAATCTAGGGGAGTGGAGTCCAAACACAATCAAGAAATGTGATCAAAATAAGATTATCAAAATAACAATCTAAAAAAAATTCTTCCCCTTGAACATAAACAACACGAATAAATTTAGGGAATATGTATTAGAAGCCAAAGACAATCTCAACAATTAATTCTACCAAAAATAAAGTTCTCCCCCTTAATCAAAGAATCTATCAACAAAATCAAACAAGGGTGGGAATCAAACATTAACATTCAATTTTAAGCTGTGGTTAAAAATAAGATATCAAATTGTAAGAAACCACTATCACAAAGATTTCTAACAAAAAGTCTTCTCCCCCTTTTTCAATTAAGCATACAAGATTCATTGGAAAGATACCAATATTAAAGTTCAATGAGTGATAAAAGATAAGATACCAATCTAAGTAACCACAATCACAATTCAATCAAAAATATCATCCCTCTTTGCCATTAAGCATATAGATGCATGTAAGAGAATTATGCATTTAGGGCCAAGTGATAGATACCAAAACAAAATGGGATTCAAAAAAGAGATATCAAATGTAGAAAATAGAAACCACTTAAGAGCCAAGGATTGTAACAAAATTGTCAAGTTCTAACAAGTGATACCTATGTAAGAGTTAAGAAATTAACTAAGGATATCAATTGATGATTCACAATTAGATGTGTAAAATCAAAATCAATTCAATTATCTCTCCCTCTAAGTGATTCACAACAACCTATTGGGGATATACTCTAATAACTTAATATTTCTCTCCCCTTATAAGATTATCAATATGGATATATTGAGAGAAGATCAACCAAAATTATGAGTCATCCAACTTTAAAAAACAAATAAGTATCAATTGACAAAACTCCATAGATGAATTCATGGTTAAAATTAAGTTTCGCCCCCTATCTTTATGCACAAATCCATATTCTTCGTTTCTTTGGATAATAGCAAATAAATATAGAAACAGAGAGAAATTTTTGAAAAATTTTGGCATGATTTCCTTTGTTTATACACTCCCCAACAAAGCCATAAGTTCCTGTATAAACTTACAATATACCTAAAACAGTATTCACAATAAAAAATGTCATGCAGTATCCATGACATACCATTCACAAAATACATGACTGAGATTAGAGGTAAGCTAGAAAAGAAAAACAGAAGTTAATGTACTTTTACAAAATTTAAAGACTAAGGCTAAGTAGTGTTTGCAGGAGGATCATCATTAGCGGCAGGAGGAACATCATTGGACTCAGGAGGAATGTTATGCTCACTGAAGAATTGGGTGCCATACATCGCATTCGACACCTCGGTGACTCCACGTTGAAGTATTTCCAATTTTGAGTGGACATCTGATTGGAACGCGAGGTTCTCTTCGTGATGCAAGCGAATTTGTTCCCGAATCTCAGATTGAAAAACAAGGCATTTGTCTTGAAAAGATAAGAAATAACCGGTTAATAAATCAAGTCTCTCTTCAACGGAGCTGGATAGGTGGTAGAAGAGGAAGAGGCATGCGGAGAGGGTCCGGAAGAAGAGGGAGGAACCGATGGGCCAGCTAAAGCAGATAGACTGGGCATTGGAGCGTCATCATCATCATCAGAACTCGATGTTTGGGCTAGGACGGCAGCCCTAGGTGCTCTAGCGACCCACACACCATCATCACCCATGATAAAACCCATACGTGCCAATGTATGCACAGAATAAGTATCCACCGAACGGAGGGAAAGTTCGGGCACCGAATGAGGAATTTGCACACCTTGAGATTGAAAAACTCTCATCAACAAGAGATTGTAGGGCAATAAACGAGAGTTGCTCCCGGCAGTTTCGATCATCACTTGAAGAATAATATAGCCAATATTGAACGGCTGATGATCATAAATGTGCTTCAGCGCATAAAGGTCCATACTACTGACATTGTCACGGTGACCATCTCTCGGAGCTAAATTATATGATAAACTGTGATGAATCACACGTGCCTTCACATTTAAATCTCGCGCCTTGGGTTTGATCAAGAAACCTTGCTCTGAATCTTTAAGAATCTGCCGTAAGAAATCTATATCAGCATATGAGCGAATAAAAGTCGGATCCCTCGAATTCGTATAGAATTCCTCATATCCTGAACCTTGCTCAAAATCCAACAGAGAATTGATATGGTTGGGAGTTAAACAAATGGGCTTTTCCTTCTAAGTGACAGATGAAACGAATCTGTCATTTTTGTGGTCAACCGCAAGGTTGACCTTTTCCTTCTAAGTGACAGATAAAACGAATCTGTCATTTTTGCGGTCGACCTTTATGATCTGAACAGATTTTTTATATTTTATTTGATTTAAATTCAACCTAATTGGTATTGAATATCCTTAAACTATATTGAACTCTCATTCTTCACAAATTCAAATAACACCATGTGTTGAATTACAACTATTTTCAATTTCAAACAACGAATTGAAAGTATAGAGAAAATATACACTAATGAAATTGGGGAAACCAAAAGCATTCTACCAAGTAAATTCAATAGCAACAATTTCTATTGGATGAATTAAACTAAAAAATTTCAACCTATATGCAACTAATCCAGAATGACCATCAAGAATACCAATAAAACAATAAACACATTCATATAAAGACTTGAAACTAAAAAAAATTATGAAAAACCAATTTGAAAGTTAAATATAAATTCTTCTTCTATTTGATGATAAACAATTTTAGTCATAGCAGAAGCAAACTTATCAAGATTAAAATATTTGTATTTTTCTCCTCCTAAATCACTTGTCTTATTTCAATTCAAGGAGAAATATCAAAGTTTAAGCAATAGTGAAAGTAAATTTGTCAAAACTTAAAGACTTCAACAATTTTTTTTTTTAAAACTAATGAATAAACTCTATGCAAATTTAATTCAAAAACTAATCATCCAAATATCATTCAACAATTCAAATAATTCGACATATGCAAACTAGAATACCAATTGTTGGAATCAAAATCTCAGGCAACAAAAATTAGCCAATTCAAGAATTATGCAAAATTTAACTTAGAGATACTAATTGCAAGAGTTGATACAAATTCAACCAAAAAAATATCTATCAAAGATTCCAAGATATGTTCAACCAATATACAATTCAATATCTTCCATTCCAATTTTAAAAATATCAAAAATCCAAGGAGATATCGAAATCAACAAAAGAGCTCAAGACATCTTTTCTACTCTTCTTCTCACATATCAATAGTTAAAAGTAATTCAAGGGAGACCTCTAAACTTTCAAATCAAAAAAAAATTGTCAAGCAAATCAATTTTCTCCAATCAATTTAATGTTCTCCTCTTTTATCCATGTACAAAATTTAATCCAAAAGAGATGGAAGATAATGGAAGAGCAAAACAATTGTCTATGCATTTTATGTCTCCCTTTTCTTTCCATAGCAAAATCAATCCAAAAAGGAGAAAATTAACAACTCAAAATTGATATTCAACAATTCAATATATAAGACTAGAAGACTAATTGTTGGAACCATTCATCAAAATAATAATTGAATGAGTAAAGCATATTTCAACCTATATATACAAAAAGATTAGGCTAACAATGAACCTATGAAAAAATATTCTACTAATCCAAGTCAACCAATTTACTCTACTCAATAAAGGATTCATAGCAGTCAACGATCTTTTAAACCGAGACAAGAATATAAATTCATCATATTGATGTCATAAATCAAAGCTATGAATGAATCAACAACTTATCATTTAAATCACAACAAATATCCAACTTATATGCAACCTATCAATTGAAGTTAATCAAAGATAAACTAACAAATTCAAGAGATAATAGACAATTCATATCCTAAATACCAATTGGAGAAATAATCAAAATCACAATCTATGATATCTATCAATTCAATCCAAAATCAAGATCAAATTATCTTTCAAACCTAACCAAGAAAATAGAATTGATTCAACTCAATTCCAAACTAAGAATTCAATAATCAAATTAAATCAATTAAAACAAATTGTGTACCTCCACCAAGTTTATTTCAATTTTTAAAGCATTGGAGGCATTCTTGAAGCTTCTCCCTTTCTGTATTGGATATTCAAGTATCCAATCTCCTTTCAAGCTTCTTGGGAGAATCTCCAACCTACAAAACAAATCAATTTGATTTCTTTGGTACCCAAACCATTTTGGGTCCATTGGTTATAGGTTTGGTTCATTTAGGACCCATACAAATTTAGAATTCAAATTCGTTTTAAGTTTAGAATTTAAATTCAAAGAATGAACAAATTTTGAACTAGCATTTGGTTTAAATTTAGGGTTCAAATGTAAAGGATAGGCAAATTTATGTCTAACATTTGAATCCAATTTAGCATTCAATTTCAAAGGACAACTAAAAGATTTATGTCCAACACAATTGCAAGAGTTACATATAGATGACTTAACAAACAAATTTGAGTAATTCTTTTTCTTTGCAAATGGTTCATATCCAATACCGGCTTTATCAAAAGTAATCCTTTGCAAATTCAAGAGCATATTTAAATTTTTGCTCCCATTTGTGAATTTAAGTAAAAATCAATCTGTCATTTACCAATCTTAAATTATTGCTATCATGCTCAAGAGATTCAATGGAAGCTTTAGACTCATCAATCATACCATTTAATTCAACAATTTGATTCTCAAAAGATTTATCTAAATTGACATGTTTTTTGGTTATGCTCCTTTTTCAATACTTTGTATTTATCTTTAAGCTCATTCAAACTATCTAGCAATTCACTTACTAAATCACTATCATCATCATCATCATTAGAATCCGAATTGCTATCATAGTCGTTTACCTCAATATTTTTGGCCATGAAGCATACGTTGGCCTCTTCCTCCTCTTTTTCGGAGGATGAGCTTTCTCTACCTTCAATCTTTTGATTTGTGCCTACATGTGTTAGCTCAAGAGATTTCCAAATATCATAAGCACTAACACATGATTGAACTCTATCAAATTCATTTTTACTCAATGCACTAAACAAAATATTCACTGCTTGAGCATTGAAGTTCCGATTCCGTTTATCTAAATCATTGAATTCACAAGTTGGTCTAGGAAGAGTTATTCCATTTTCAATGATTTTCCATAAAAAGTAATCAATAGATTGTATGAATATTTTCATTCTACAATTCCAATAAAGATAGTTACTTCCATCGAAATGTGGAGGTGTAGATGTGCAGTGTCCTAATTCATACATGTTGGAGTCCATAATGTGCATATATAAATAATTTCAAATCAATGATATTCAAATAAATTCAACAATGGAATTCAACAAATTATAGCAATGTGCACAATCAATAAAATATCACACAAAAATTTAAATATCCGCTCTGATACCAATTGAAGGATCGATATACACCTATAGGGGGGTGAATATAGCGTATTAACTTTTTCGTACGATATTTAAATTCTCTAATTCCTAAGTGATTTATTGAATACGATTAAATATGCAATCACAATAAATGCGTAAATTAAAGAGTAAGGGATAGAGAAATGGACACGATATTTGTTTACGCGGTTCGGCAAACTCCCCTACGTCCGCGTTTCAAGTTCAACTTGGAGATACACTATGCAATTGGCTTGCAGGTGCCAATAAAACCGTTTACAAATTGACTCTTATGGGGCATCACCCTTGACTTTGACTATTGCGGAGCGTCACCCAATGTTTGACTATTGCGGGGCGTCACCCAATGATTGAACTTACGGACGTTCAATTGAACCTATTAAGGTTTCGAGTGTTTCGATGAATTCTTAGGGAATAACCCTTTACAATCAAGCACAATAATAATGAATCGAAAATTAAAGCGCAATCTATCTAATCTGAATTCTCCCAAATATAACTCTCAAGTTAAAGTGTGAGGAGAATTGGATGTACAATAATAGCTCACAGTGGGTAATATCCGAGTATTGATTTCAGCAGGGCTTCGCCTCGAATATTCGATCGTTAGTTGTGGAGAGCTTAGAGTGATCCTCTATTAATAGATTCTGCTCAAATGGTCGACCTTATGCCCTAACGGTCGACCTTTTTAACTAGCCGTTGGAATTCTGCCCGTTGAGATTTGACCGTTAAAATATACCTATGGCGCGGTCGACCGTGCGGTTGACGCTTTCCTTCGTGCAGAAATTCTGGAGCAATCTGTCTATTTCGCGGTCGACCGCCCTTCGTGCAGAAATTCTGGAGCAATTTGTCTAGTGCGGTCGACCCTTTCCTTCGTGAATGCATGACAGGGTCGACCCTTTTGTTCTGTTCATCGATCTTTTGCTCATTTTTCACATTCTTGATTTTTCTAAGTCCCAAAACGATATGTATTCCCTACATAGACTTAGATGAACTTGTTAGAACATTAATAATACCCATTTTGAGGGTATTTCTAATAAATATGTGTAATATCCCGATTTCCATAATGAAATTAAATAAAGGTAATTGAAAATTAATTGGGTATAATTGGATTATTGAGAATTAATTTGAGAAAATAGAATGAAAGAAAGTGAATTGGACCGATAATGATTATCGAATAATTTTGGAATAAATTGTAAATTTGAAATGAGTTGAAAATAATTTAAGAATTTAATTATATGAAATATGAATTTAATTGAAGGATTTAATTAATGAAAGGATTATGGAAAGTAATTAAATTAAGAGGGAAAAGTTGAAAAGCGAAATTTTAAATTGAAAATTTGTTTGTTTTAAAATAGAAAAGACAAAAAAACATAATAAATAAATGAAATAAAACAAAAGCAGCTAAGCTGCTGTAAAAATCGAAAAGAAATTCAAGAGGGGAGGAAAACAGGGGAGAGAAGGGGGAGAGGGCCGAGATCGAGTTCGGCCGATGACTCGCGACAGCAAGGCTCGCGTGGGTGGACGGTGCACGGGCTGCGCCGGCGAGCACGGTGCGGCGGTCTCCGAGCGATGAGTTCGGAGATCTAGGGCTCGGTTCGCAGGACACGAGCTGGGTGGGTCAAAACCGTGTGCTGCGGACACGCTGCTGAGGTAAGTTGGTCATTTTGCTTCCCTGATGTTCGATTTACTGGATGAATTATTGGACAGTTGTTGAATGAGGCAGTGGTATGGTTACCCATTTACGCAGTGGACCTCGCCTGTCCGCGGATCACCAACATATTTTTAGTAGCCATTACTGGTTTTAGGGGGCAATTACTTGCTTCAGGGGTCTGTCTCCAACTACTAGGGACTCGTTCTTGCGTTAAATTCCAGTGGCTGAATTGGATTGAGGGGGGCCGAGAGAGTGTGACTGAAGTGAATTCCGGTGGCTGAGCTGAAACAAGTTGCTGCGTCTCTCACCTTCCTGTGAGGTAAGGAATTGAGTAGGAAGAGATTTGGCAATTAAAAGTCCTACCCACAAGTATAGTTGTATTTTCCTTGACTGAATTCTCTGCTAGTTTCTGGTTGAACATGGAGAATATTTCCTTTGTTCAAATCTGTTTTCTAGCATGAGCTCTATAACGTTGAGTCTTCATAATGCTCAGTTTGGTTAAGTTATTAAGTAATTAATACATTGGCTTGTAAGGAAATTGTGTTGCGAAAATATAGAGGTGATAATTTGAATTCTGTTGGGAATGCAGAGGTGATAACTTGAATTCTAATTACTTCCTTATTCCTTGATTATTCTTCTCTTGAAGTAATAACTAGTTTTATTTGATTCTAAATTTATTATGGAGATTAAAAATGTGGTTAGGATCGTTGTTAGTTGAATGTTAAAGTTAGTTGTTAATTAATAGTTGCTATGTTTATCATGTTTATGCTTATAATCTTCGGGAAGTATTGATGTTTCTATAAATTAGCAAAACTTATTATACCTTTCGTTTCATTGTCGAATTTCATCTTCGGTACGCACGTTATTCGCTGCTGTTCCGTAGTTCTTTTTCTGTCAATTCTGAAACATGTTTATCACGTTTTAATTGCTTAAATTTGCTGTTAAGTCGCTGCTGTTCCGTAGCTAATTTCCGTCAATTTCGAAGCATGATTAACTCATTTTAATTACTATGAATTCGCTGTTGTTCTGGTTTTCGTTTTCTGTCAATTCAGAGTTATATTTCTACATTTTAGTCGTTGGAAACTAGTTGCCAAGTGGCTGATTATATGCTGTCATTCCTTGTTATATTTTCAAAGCATGATAACATGTTTTATTTCGTTATAGTTTCGTTGTTTTACGCTGTTATGTTCTATTGATAAATTCAGCATGTTAAACGTGTTCTATCAATTAATTCAGCATGTTAGCATGTATTAATTATTGGAAACTCGCTGCTGTTCCGTTAATGTTCTATAGTTATTTTCCGTTAATTCCGAAGCATATTGGCATGACTTATTCGTTGTTAAACCCGTTGTTGCGTTGCTATGAATTCTTAGCAAATTTCGAAGCATGTTAGACGTCATATTCATTCCTAGAATTGTTATTCTTTTACTGTTAGTTTTCGCGGATATTGATGCTTGTTAGCATAATTGTTAATTGTTTTAATCATTGTGTTCGTGATTATTTCCTGCTACTGTAGAGGGTGTTAATTCGTTGCCATGGTTGTTGAATGTTTTAAATGAAGTGAGTGTATTTCCGTGATTGTTGCCATAGTGCATTCCTTGATGAATTGGATTGTAGTTCAAATCTTAATGATTGTTTGAAGTGATTGTTTGTATAGGATAATCCTTTGAATTATCGAATGTTTGCTAGTATAGATTTGCTTGCTAGAGTCGTTAAGTTAAACGTTCATGGTCTTAGAAACCATTAAGAGATACCATGTCCAGGTTGGTATTCATGATGTGAGCTAAAATGAGTAATAATGTACGTAAAGGAATTAGCGGTCGAGTAAATGGTTCGGATCTAAACGGTAGACTCGGTAAACCAAATTAAGATCTTCCCGTCCATGGGATAGATAAGCTTGTCTACTATAGGGTGTTAGATGCCAAGTTCACACCCCCCCCCCCCCCCCCCCCAATTTGCCTAAAGGGTGTCCTAATCTCCCACCAATCTCCCAACTCGATAGTGCCTAAAGGGTGTCCTAATCTCCCACCAATCTCCCAACTCGATAGTGGCCGGGTTAATGGTTCGGATCTAACCGGTAGACTCGGTAAACCAAATGAGATCTTCCCACCTGTGGGATAGATAAGCTTGTCTACTATAGGGTGTTAGATGCCGAGTTTCCCTCATTGCCTATAGGGTGCCCTAGTCTCCTAACTCGAGACTCGAGTATGATATATGTAACAATGAGTAAAGAACGGTTGGGTGAATCTCATTCCGACATAATGAGTTAGAGGCATTCTTGTTGTGTTTTCAATTCCTTACTAAACCTTTTTGGGCTTACAGTTTACTTGTGGTGTAGGTGATCGGGTTATTGCAATTAATCAAGGAAAACCAGTTGATGAAGGATTTGCACGGACGAACGTTGTAGTTGGTCAAGCTAAAGGCATAAAGAGAAAAACGGTTTTGTAAACATAAATGTACTCAAATGTTTTTATTCTGCAATTAGTTTAATTGAGCTTACGCTACGTTTTCAGAATAATGAATTATAATTATAGATTTCCATGGTTTAAATAATGAGTTTAACAAAGAGAATTTAACGGTTCGGTTTTTAGAAGATAACTCTGATTTTAATTAACGAAGATTTAAGTTGTTTTATAAAAGTTTTAAATTTATCACGTTTTTAAAGGAAAAGAAAAACCGGGTTGTTACAATATGGTTAAATATTAATTATAAAACATTAAGAATAATATCCAAATAACGTAAAATACAACTTATTGATTTTATTAAATTAATCACCATTTTAGTCATCATTAAAATAAAATTTAGCTTAACAAAGTGGCTAACAGATAGAATTGGACGATAGTTAGTCATATAAATATTAAAATTATTTAATTAATATAAAAATGACATGTCATAACTAATAAATAATAAGTAATTGTTAAACTAAATGTGTTAGACTCGATTATTTTGATGATGAATATTTTGATTGTAATAATAAGTTGTTTATTGAGTTTTATGTTTGATTGTACAATTATTATATTTATATGTAAATGTATTGAAAATTCTCTCAAAATGAATATTAAGTTGTGCTAACAAGTTTATCTAAGTCCTTATAATTAATAAGTTTTATATTGGAACTTAGAGAAATCAAAGAATTATAAAGTAGACGAAGGAGTAAAGCAATACACGTCCCTCAAAGCAAGTGAAGGAGTGAAGGTGGTCCCCTCATGAAGTAAAGGACGTTCGTCTTAAAGACATGGCGAAAAATTGAAGAAACAGACGAAATTTGTGAACGAACGGATGTCCCGTGTATTTAAGGGTTGAGTAAATGGGCGCCTGACTTTCAAAGAATTTGAGAAATGGACGTCCGTCAATGAGAAACAAATATCTGATATTTTTAACTAATGAAGGTAGTGGTCGAGGATATGATCGAAACTGTGGATGAAGACCTCGACCAAAAATATATACAGATTGCTAACTATTAGACATTTAATATTTGGGTTCAGGTACCTTAGCATGATAGTTTCATAATTAGAAAAACCTAGGTTTTTTAAACGTGGGTTTTTATTTGTATTAATTATTTTTAAAAAATGGATTAAATTATTTGTGGGTTTTTGTTTGCACAAGAGAAAAAAAAGAATTTGTAATTTTTGGTCCCGTCCCTGTTTCTTCTTCATCAGAGAAGAAACCCTAGTGAAGAGGGGAGATCTTGCAGCTGCCGCCAGGGAAGAAGAGAAGAACTCGATACCGATGAACTGCCTGCGCACAGAACCAATCAAGCCACCGCCACTCCGCTGCTGCTTAGTCTCCGGTCCGTCCAAACGCAGAAGATGCCGCCGAGGGGAGATCCTGCTGCTGCCGCAAGGGAGGAAGAGAAGAGCTCGATGCCGACGTACTGCCCGCGCACATAACCGATCAAGCCACCGCCACTCTACTACTGCTTATTCGCCGATCCGTTCAAACGCAGAAGATGCCGCCGAGTGAAGAGCTACATCTGCTGACTCCGATTCACGCAATTTATCTCGACCCATTTAGTGTGGAGTGTGGCTATTAAATTTTTAGTTAAGTCTTCCACCGCAAATTAAATCTTGAGCTGGACGATTAGGTTTTCTCTGAAAATCAGGTTTTTCTATTTAAGCCCATCTCCTAGTCACGATAGAGTGTTAGAGAAAGAGAGAATACTAGGGGCGAGAATACTTTGTGTTGAACCAGAAAAACTGTAATGACCATGACAAAGGATTTTGGCTCGTTTCGTTTTTAACCTTTAACTAAAACCAATCTAAAACTCAAACTAGTAAAATCAAAATTCTTTATTAAAATTTCAGATTGTTATAAATCTAAATTTGAGACATTACTTTTTCTAATTTAAAAAAATAAAAAATAAAAATACTGCAATTTTTTAACAAAAAAAACACTAAATTACATAAAATTTATCAAAATAAAAAATAATATTAAATTTTAATTTTATTCTTTAATTTCAGATCTCAGTAGGATATATAACCTATTTTATTATTTTAAATATTTATTTTATACTATAATATTTATATTAATGAATGACGTGTAACCCTGAGATCAAAATATAAAATTAAAATGCACACACAAATTAATCGTACACTCTCATGTACAAATTACAAATAGAAAATAGAGACAATTACAAACTATTATTTATTTCCCACCAAGCAATACAAACATAAGAAAGACACACTGATGCGAAGAGGATTAATTAAATGGGAATCGCATTAGAGACGCGAGGGAACACCACGGTGGCCGGATGAGCCATAATCCGGCGACCCTTTGAGTGTCTGAATATATATACGATAGCTCCGATAGGCCACTCAAAAACAGCGGTCACAAGGAAAGCGACAAACCCAAGGGTTGGACCAACCACCTTGCACCGGCAAGGGTTGCTGGTAGTACCGCATTCAACGCACATTGGCATACCACGTCCGTAGGTCATTGTTCTACTTCAGAAAAAGGACGGCGAAAAGGGAGATATTTATCGTCGGAGGGCGGTGTGAAGATGACGAAGGAGCAGTGGAAGGGTTTTGCGAAGAGGTTGAGTGGGTTGACTTATTGTAGACTTTGATAAGGAGAAGGCCGGGGATGATTATATAGGGAAAAGTAACGATTTGCAGGAAGTGCGATAGGACACATGGCGAGTTGGGGATTTGTTTAACCTTTATACGTGGTGAGTTAAGGAAAGGGAGGGACAGGTGTCATTTTTTTTTATAAGAATATTTGACGGGGGGAAGACCAAAATCATTATTTTATGTCAAGCCTAGAGGGAGCTGATGAGGTGTAGAGAGAGACTGTCATATTATTAGAGAGAGAGAGAGAATATTTCTGAAAGCTGAGCTGTCATTTCCAGAGGCAGCTTATTGAAATAATATATAACATTAATAAAGTAAATGTTAATAGTGGCCCTTATCTTATGATTTGTAATGGCTGTAGCGTAAGCTATATATATAACATTAGCTTATACATTGTATAAGATAGAGGAATAGCATTAATATATATATAAATAATTACAACATTTAAATTTTCTAGAGAAATTAACAAAACAACCACTAAAATATGGAATTAATGATAGGTCAATCACTAAATAATTTTCGCTAATAAATAAAACACTCAATTATAAAAAATAAACAGTGTAAACATCATTATTATGTTTTCCATTAAGAAACGATTTCTCTTGTGTTTTTTCTTTTCTTCCAGGTAACGTGTAACACCTCGCATTGTAAAATCTTTCTTTTCTTTCATTTTTAACCATAAAAAAAATATTTTCTTTCGTTCATTTAAAAACGTGTATTAAGCAATAAATCAGAGTAAATCAACAGAATAAATTCAAACCATAGTTTTAATAATTTAAATACAGTCCATAGTTTACAAACCATTTATTGAAATAAAAACCATAATTTAAAACAACTAGTTTTATTTTCTTTGAGTCATAACCCTTCAAGTCGAATCCGGTTGATAACCCAAGATATCGTCTGTCAATGTCTCATCCTCCACAATAACATCATCGCAGTCATCTGTATCACGGGTAAAACAATTAGTCTAACGCTCAGCAAGAAATAGAATGATATGCTTATGCTATGTATGCGTATGCAGTTTGTCTTAGAGAAGAACCTATCTCCTCAGCTTTTCATTTTAGTTTCACTTAACAGTCGAGGTGTAGGGGATTATTAGTCTAGGAAAATAGGATACATCATCTTGTCTTGTGGCTTAATCATCACTCTGACAAGGAGATACATCTATCAGGGGTGTCACCACCAAGAACCGTCACATACTCTCTTCAATCTCATACACCTATTTACGTTTATTGGTTCATTTATTAAAATGTCATGCATATGTCAGTAGTTTTATAAATCCTATCGTGATGCATGAATGTCATTTCATATACAGTCTATAACATTCCATAGCAGTATAATGAAATTAAAGTAGTATAACATTCCATAAAGTATACGATCCACAGATTATATGGGAGAAAATAGTAAAATAATCCCTTTTTTTATTCTCTAGCATTTTTATCCACAATTTTAGGCAATAACTTATACATTAATTTTAGTAAGGAATATTCATGAATTTATTCGTATATTATTTTCACATAAAAAATACCAACACCTTATTAGTTCAATTTTCACGAACTATTTATCACGGAATATTCAACAAGATTGACAATATTAAAAACATACAAAATTCAGTGATGCAGAGTCTCTACTAGCCACCGCATCCTATTTCTTACCCTTGAAGAGTTTTTCCTCGAATTTCTCCTTCCAATTTCCCCCTCCCGAATTTGCCGGAGTAATAACTCTCTCTCCTACAATTTTCTTCACACTTCCCTCTCACTCACTTCTTCCTTCACCCTCTTTCTCTTCACTTGTGCATTTTTTCTTCTCTTCAAGGCCTCTATTTATAGAGGAAGGAGACTCCATCAGATGGTGCCACGCAAGGAGAAATTTGGGAGATAAACGAATATTAGGTATGGTTACAGAAGTTAGGCCAAAAATTGACGGAACTCACATTTTTGTTTGAGGCCGGTCGATAGGCCCGTCGATCTGGCCTAGGCTATCGTTTGCTTTCGCATGAAAATGTTGTCGGCCGGAGCAACAGAAAAACCGAATCCCACATTTTTACGTGAGTCCAGTCGATATCCATATCGATCGGAGCTTCCATATCGTCCAAAGCAACGCTCTGCAGATGGCGACCGGACAAACGCCAAAAAGTGTTATTCGGTTGCACAGTAGCAACCATCCGCCATGTCATCCTCTCCTTCACATTTTTCATTTCCTTTTTATTTATATTTCAATTATTTCAATAATTAATCAATCTGTAATAAATCTTAACCAATTTTGGCACTTAAATAAATTTTTAAAATTTCTAAAATTCATAAATAATATATTTTTAATCCCGATAAGATAAGAGAATTATTTTTTCTTTGCAGAAATAAGGTTCTTTCTTTCCCTTAGGAAAGAAAGTTCTTTCCATTGGGAAAATAAAAACTTTCCTTTTTTCCACATAGGAAAGTTCTTTCCCCTAAGGAAAAAAGATTCTTCTTTCTCTTGAGAAAGAAGACTTTTCTTTTTCTTTCTTTCCCCAAGGGAAAGAAGGAATTGGGGATTCTTTCCCATGAGAAAAAATAACCTTCTTTCCTCAAGGGAAAAAACTTATTTCCTATGCAGAAAGAAGGAAAACCTTCTATCCCCAACAGAAAGAACTTTTTTTCCTTGTTCCTTCCTTTGTGGAAAGAAGAAAATCCTCCTTTCTCACCAGAAAGAGCTTTCTTTCCTCATGGGAAAAAAAGGAAAGGACCTTGCTGTAATATCTCAACTTTTTAAAGTTAGATAATTATTAAATTATCGAGATATTACGAAGGATGTATTTGTTAGATTCAAATTATGGGGATTTATGTAATAAATACTAATTAATTAGGATTTAATTAGGATTTAATGAGATTAATTAGTATTAAGTGAAGATTAAAATAAATAAATAAATTAGATTTAATTTGATAAATTAAATTAAAAAGGGAATGGGTTTAAATATGGGGTATGCTGAACCGGTTCATGCTGAACTAGTTCAGCATTTCAATTAACATAATGGCCTATGGGCATTTTGTTTGTGGGGTTACCCGCATGAGCGAGGAGAGAAGAAAGGAGGGAGAGACAGGGGAGAAAGGGAGAGACGAGGGAGAGAGATCTGGTCCGCGATGTTGGACGGCGACGACGAGCAGGGAGACGCACAGGTGAGCGAGCGAGGCGACGAGGTGGGCTTCGACGAGCGTCGTGGGATTGACGCGGTGTGGCTTCGGGAGTTTGATCGAGAAGTCGGGCCGTCGTTTTACGTGGCCAGCGATGGCCAAATGGCGACAGCGAAGGGTAGGCGACAATGAAGGGACGACGGGCATCACGCGGCCGACGTCGGATTGAAGGCGACGAATGGCGATGCTTGGCGTCTTCGCGGGGGAGCGCTGGCGTGGCTCTCGGTTTGTGGGCGTGGTTCAGGTTCAAGCTGGACCGGCCGAAGGCCTTGGTCCAGCTTGTCATTTGGGATCGAACCGGCTCTCAGTGGCAGGTTCCTTGTGCTGGAAGCCGACAATGAATCGTAGGGGATGGAGGCTGACAGAGTAAGGAATGGCGAAGTAGGGCATGGCGATGCAGGATAAATGGCAGAGAAGAGTTGGAGGCTGAAGTTGGGATCGGGAGCTCTCTGGGGGGCTGGGTGCCGCTCCATCTTCAGCCTCCAGCACCGAGGGCCCCAGCAGCACCCCGCTCCCCCGAGAGCTCCCGATCCCCACCTCCGCCTCCCC
>CM039485.1:5086921-5123446 GCA_022433065.1 Begonia loranthoides
CGAGCCACAAGCTGGACCAAGGCCTTCGGCCGGTCCAGCTTGTCATTTGGGATCGAACCGGCTCTCAATGGCGGGTTCCTTGTGCTGGAAGCCGGCAATGAATCGTAGGGGATGGAGGCTGACAGAGTAAGGAAAGGCGAAGTAGGGCATGGCGATGTAGGATAAATGGCAGAGAAGAGTTGGAGGTTGAAGCTGGGATCGGGAGCTCTCTGGAGAGCTGGGTGCTACTGGAGTTCTCTGTGCTGGAGGCTGAAGATGGAGCTGCTGTCCAGGAGCCGAGGTGCTGCCGTCCGTGGAGATGGAGATGCTGCCGTGAGCTGGAGGCGGGGTTGGAGCTGTTGTCGGAGCTGGAGTGGTCTATCCTTATTGTGGTTCGTCAAATGGTAAGGATTGGGTAGTGTCCGGCCGTCTAAGCCCTACCCACGAGTATGTGTGCGTGTGTTGAGTTACGGTTGTTTGATTCTATTATTGGTTGCTCTATTTTCCTTGAATGCTTATTTAGTGTAAATCCTCTGGTTGAGTTCTAGACTGGTGATTATTGTAGAATTGCTTGGCTGTAGAGTTTCCCTTCGTTGGTAATGTAGATTGAATTGTGTTCTGTATGTTTTGTTAGCTTTGTGACCTTAGATAACTTCCTTTATATTAGTCGTTTTCTATAAATGCTTAAGTTCCGTGTTCCCTTAACCGTTCTAATCGTGTGATTTACATCTTGTTCCTTGTCTATTTTAGTTATTTAAATTCTAATTTTTATTGTTAACCCTTTCTTTACTAAACCTTTTTACGCTTACAATTTACTCGTGGTGTAGGTACTTGCAGGAGAAGATAGCGTCATATTATAAGCAGTGGATGAGGGATTTGCACGCACGAGCTTGGGGTTGGCCAGGCTACGAGAAGTGAAGATAATTGAGTTGTGATTTATTTAAATTAAGTTTTCTAAATTGTAATTAAATGTTTAGCTTATTCCTTTAAATTATTTACGCTTCCACAGATATTTATTTTCGCAACATTTTAAATAACTATTTGTTTTCAACGCTTCCACATATTTTTTAAATAAACGATTTTTACAACGAGTTTAATGAACGGTTGGTAGTGGTCCGGATTAGGCGCACTCTGACACATTTTCTCATATTTTAAAGCATTTTCAAAAAGTGACGAAAATCCCGGTCGTTACACTTGCTTCATTGGGGGAATTTCTTCCTCTTCCTCCAGGTAATGCAAGAAAATTTATTATTTAGTTTTACAATTCCATCTTCTTCTAGGTTCAATCTATATCTATTGTTCTAATTTAGCATTTCAATTTCTATGGCTTCTTCTTTCCAAAATTTGGTGTGAGTTTTGGTTTTTTTTAGGTGGATTTTGTATTTGCATTGTCATCTGTCGTTTAAAATCGTCGTAGTATTTTCACCTCTTGAATTTAATTTATTTTCTTGATTTGTTGTTTGGCTGTTGAGAAAACAAACAAAACTTAAGAAACATTCAATGAAGATGGAATTCTAAAGGAATTGGGTTACTTGGAGGAAGAGGAAGAAACGCAAGATAAATCCTTTTTTAACGGAAAATGTAATAGCGATGCTTGCGTCGTTCATTTCCCATAGTTGAGTATTTTATTTGTTAGCAAAAATTGTTTAATGGTAGACTTATCATTAATCTCATAGTTCAGTGGCCGTTTTGTTAATTTCCCAATTTTCTAATTACACTTAAAAGCTTAGTAAAATAAAATTAACATTTAAGACTGTCATGCCTTAAAGGAAACCCAAGATAGAATAGGGAACGACCCAACTCAAAATATGTCGGATCATCCAACTTATTGACTTAAATTCCTTGTTGTACAACAAAAGACTTAAATGTGAATAAATTAACTAAGGTCCAATCAACTGAGGTTAATTGAAGGTCCACAGTAATATTGAGATAGTGTAATAATAGAAAATCCATATAGAATACTGTGCGGTAAATTAATGGCATTTTCAGGGAATAAAGAGGAACTAACAAATGTCATATCCCAATAAGGTTAAACTCATTGAGTAAAATAAATGCTAACAAAATAAATGTCAAGTCTAATCATGCATCATTAGTTGATAATCTCCCTGGATCAAACTTGAAAGGAAGAATTTCTTTGGAGTGAGTCAACTAAACTCAATAGGTGTAAAGTTTTATATTCAACAATAATATAGAAAAAAGAAATGTAATGATCATGTCATGTATAAAACAAATTTCCATCAAAATGGTTTTATAAACAAGCAGTAGGACAAGTGTCAAACATCTTAGTATAGTATGGTACATACATAAAATAGACTCAATTGTATAATATGAAAGTCCAGTAAAAATGAAGTCACTCACAGACTCCAAAAACATCATGCCATCAGCATATAAAGTGACAACGACGATACTCAGTGATCACAAAACCACAAAAAGAGTCTGATCAAATTTAAAGTTTTGCGCCCAGGGAACATGAGACATATAACTGTCTCATTACTCTAGTTAACATCAAACAAACGTATCATCTCACAGTCGAATGTGCATAACAAAAATAGAACCTCCACACGAGTCGATCAATCATAGTTCACATGACCGAGATGATCCATAAAGTAAATATGCATGTTCAATAAAAATAATGTTTAGTGAAAATATACATATAGGGTAAAAATCATTATGTTAAGTTATATGAAAATACGTTTCAAAATAATATTTTTGAAATTAAATCAATGATAGACAAAAAAATAAATTTCTACTTCAACTGTGTCTGTCATTGGCGAAAGCCCAAATATTTGAAAGTATAAAACTGATAAAAATTTAGTATCTAGTCACGACACTCTTATTAGTAAGTATATAGATTCTCTAACTTTATATATATATATATTGTAACTCCTCGCATTTTTAAAACCTTTTATTTTCTTTCATTTTTAGCCATAATAAAAATTTTTTGTTTTATTTAATTGAAAGCGTGTAATTTAAAACTTTATCAGAGTATTTAAGCGAAATATCTTCAAATCATATTTTAATAAGAGAGTTTATTCAAACCATTCAGAGTACATCATTTTACAAACTATTATCAAAACCAATTATTTAAAACAACCCATTTATTTTTATTCTTCTTGAGCCATAACTCTTTAGGTCAAATCCGGTTGATAACTCAAAGCCTCCTTTGGTAAGTCTCCTCCTCCACATGAGAATCATCTGTATCACAGGTAATACCATGAGCCTAACGCTCAACAAGAAATAGAATAAAATACTTATGTTTATGCAGTCGTTATTGAGAAAAGAACCTATCTTTTCTTCCTTTCATCATTTCCTTTTCTTTACATTTCTTTTCCTTATCAGAGATAGGATACATCAGTTGGTATGACTTAACCAACTCCAATCCCTATGTGGGTGGAGGTTTCCGTCAGGGGTGTCACCATTACCGTCACCTAATCTCTGTCTGACATTTGAGGATTAAGAGCAGGGATACATCTGTTGGTTTTGTGGCTTAATCAACTCCACACTCTACGTAAGCTAGAGGTTTCCATCAAGGGTGTCACCATGAAGCACTGTCACCGCTCTCTCGAACCCTCAAAATGCCTTTTTCTCAGTTCATTTATTCATTTTCTTTATCATGCAATGCATGCCACATTTTCATAAGCCCTATCATGATGCATGAATGACAGTTCATATTTATTTCATAACAGTTCACGAATTATATAGTTCAAAACTACTATTTCTTAAAGTATATAATTAAATATCGCATAGCAATCCTCGAAGCATACAATCCACAACAACTATTTTCTAGCAAACCTCAAACTATACAATGCAAGATAATAAAATTAGTCCCGTGATGCAGGGCCTCCACTGGCCACCACATCCTATTTCTTACCTTTAAATAATTTTTCCCTTATTCCGTAGTGCGTTTAGCTTTTATCCTTTCCCTCGTTGACGTTAATATCTTTACAACAATATTTATTAATTAAAATCTATTATTTATTATTTCATTTCTTTTGTTAATCGTGGATAGTACTGATCATGAATATTCCCAGAAAAGAAGGTCTTTAGCGATTCTCCTTAAACAGAATATCCTTTCCAAGTAAGTTATCAGGAAAGACTGGAGGCACAATGGTTCTCATTAAATATCAGTCTCCTTAGACAGAACTTATTTACACAGTACAATTACACCACTAATATTAATAGGATTTCTAAATTAATATCTATAAATATCTCTAAAATAATATTGCGATAATAACGATAATATTAACTAATATCTATTACTAAATTTAATAATAAATTCAAGGACGGAATTGTTACCAAAATTCAAGAGACGATTCTGAAATCTCCGGAGTAATTCCGCTTCCACCAAATTTCTCTCCCAAATTTCTTCACAAAACCTCACAATTCTCTATCTCCTTCATCTCCCTCTTTATCTTCCCTCTCTTTTCTTCTCTTCACAAGAATTTGGTGTGAATTTTTACAAGGAAATGCAAGCCTATTTATAGGCTGGAGTGAGGGATGATTGATGGCCAATATTTACTCTACGTTGCTGGAATTAGGTAGATACATGGCTGGAGTTAGGCAGATACACGACATATGGGCGCTGTCAATAGAAGGTTGGCAGAATATCAAAAATCTAACAATTTTTTGGATTTTTCTTCGAGTCTGGTCGCAAGCCATGCGACCAGACCATCACTTGCGCTCGGAGCCACAGCGTTTTGACGCGTCTGGACTCAAGCGAACAGTTACATCAAATTTTTGGAACGACGCCATTTCATCCAATTTCTTCTTCTTTCCTTCCATTTTAATTTAATTCAAACTCCCTTTCAAATAATCCCAACAATTCCTTAAATTAATTCTTCATAATTTTAATAAATATCCAGCATTCATTTACCCGAATTTATACTCCAATAATTTTTGATTTTTTTTTCCTTAACTTTATTATGTGAAATCGGGTAATACAAGGTATAAGAGAATTATTCCAAAATCAAAATTCCCAAATAATATAATTTGGAGTCTAATAAAATTTTAGGGTATTACATATATATAATTAACAATATTATTAATAATTACAAAAATAAAATAAGTGAATTATAAAAAAAGAAAAAAAAAAGTTAGTGCAACCACACAGTTACCACCACGTTGTGTGGTGTTAGGCAGAGGATATATAATATAAATCAAGTTGACATACCTCAGTGGCTTTAATGACAGTATACCCGACTACTTCCGGAGCTAAATTGGAGGTATTCGGTTAAAGTCCAAATTTGTATAGAAATCTCAAAATAAATGGATCAACTTTTGTTCCCATTTAAAAACTACGTTTCTGCTTTGGATTTCCTCCATTTGTAACATTCATCAGGCACATCAACATCGCTCTTGGTCTTGAAACAAAACCCAGGCTTGCTCTCACTTTCCTTCTCGCCATTATCTTCTTCACCTTGATTTATGATCATCTCCTTCCATTTATACACTCACCCACTTCTCCAAATTGCCAACCATGATTTGCTGCTGATTTTTGTCATGAAAGGGGCTCTACTCCCTTCATTAAGCTAACCTTTGATTTTGAATTGGCGGGTCTCAGTCACAAAGACAACATAATGGAAGCTATGGTGCATTTGGCCTTGATACTTCTCTGTCACTGTAACGAATAGGCCCCCTTCTATTTCCTAACTTTTTGTCCTCTCTCTCTCTCTCTCTCCATAGTTTTTAGAACCAGGAATTTCTTCTGCATAAAGCAGTAGTTCGATCCATTACAAAAGAGAAGGTTAAAGCCTAAAGACATTGCTTTTTGTTGGAGTATATGATTCCCTAAAATCACATCCATCAAAAATTAATATTTATTTTAGCTTTTCTTTCTATTATTTATATTTATAATTTTGCTTATACTAGTTCTTCCCATGAATTCCTATTCGTTATTAGAGTTTAGTGTGATCCAAATTTTATTTGAGCTGATTCCGTTGAATTTGTGAATGAATCTCAATTTAAGATTCTAATTTAATACTATAAATATATGATTGAATTGCAAAATTCATTATAACTTGATCTTGTGATAGTGAATTTCTACTATGTCTGTAGTTTTTTCATTAAGATTTTCTACGTAAATCTTAGTGTTTAGAATTTTGTATTTTTTTCGTATTTATTGTTCGATTTCTAACACTTTTTAACATAGCCTAAAACTTATATTCCATCACTCCAATTACCTTCATTTCAATGACCTCACTTAAAAGGCCAAACTAGATTGGTCAAATTCTCATCTTCATGATGATATTTTATCAAGTAAATTTTAAATAAATAATGACGGCATTCTAAGCGCATCTTAATGGACGTGTGTCATGACCTTGTTGTGCATGTACGCTTCTTAACTGTTAGAATTTAATTAATTAAATTTTATTTGGGTCAGGTCAGAAAAATCATAGCGGGACAAAAGTTTTTAGATTAAGGTTGTCAATTTTTCCTTGCGTTCTATAGTAGTATCGAAGGGATAGGGCCGATAGCCTCAAAGTTACAAAATTCGGTCTGTACTTTGATTTCTAATAATAAATTCTACGTGTTTGACCGTAGTTTTGTCTCGTACATATGTTCACATAAATTTTAGTGTCCAATTTTTGTTATTTCTTAATTGTGTGTTATTTTAGAGCTAAGATTATGAGACATTGATTGTATATTTGTTCGAAGTGAGTTGATGGGGTTGATGATGAATCATATTCTTAATCCCACCAATAAAAGGTAGGCACAAAGGTCCCCTTCATTTACAACATCCACATGCAATTCGCTTTCAAAAATCATTCAAAATATTTGATTATATACACTGATTCTCCTAATCAAACAAACTTTCACTCCTTCTTCTTCTTCTTCTTCTTCTCCTTCTCTTTATCTCTCTAGAATCTGTATTCATTCTCAGGCTCATAGACCTGAAAAGATGGTGGCATCGTCGTACTGTTACAGACTGCTGTTCACACTGATATCAGTTCCACTTTTGATGAGTCTAACTCTGTCAATGAAGCTAGAGGTACCACACGCCGAAATCAAGTGTGGGGCATGTCCTTGTTTCAACCCATGCGACGTTAAACCGCCGCCGCCGCCGCCGCCTCCTCCACCTCCGCCACAGCCCTGCGCTCCGGTGGCTCCACCACCTCCGAGATTTGTTTTCGTGACAGGTTTTCCGGGGATGACAAATTCACCGGGGAGTTTGTATGAGTCTGATCCACATAACACTTGGAGGTTTTATTCCGGAGTGGGGAGAAATGCAGCGGAGTCGGCCATTTTTGCTGGTTGTGGAGTGCTGTCATTTATGGTGCTTGGTATATAATGACGATGATTGTAGTTCTTTACATATTTATCAATGGTTGAAATTGTTATTATATATAGTTTTTATAGTCATTGAATATTAATAATCAGTCTTTCTGCATAATCTTATGTCTCCGATCATGAACTAGAGACTGACCCAGTCGAGGACTTTTTAATATGGTTTGATTTCTAAGCGTAAATTGTAGATTATGACCAGCAACTCCACGAGCCGTAGACGTTTCAGAAAGGCTAAGTTGAAAGTTTGACTTTCTAGCTGTCAGTGAGGCAGTGAATCGCTCTGAGCATAAATGAAGCTCTGCCACTGGCATACTTGCAGATTACACCAGAAAGTCTATGTCTTTGTTGCAGATTACACCTACTCGTCATTGATATTTCTTCTTTCTTACAAGTTCCACGTCTGTTTTTTTTTTGTCCTCAACACATTCTTCTCACGTGAATTGAAAAAGACAAGAAAGCATGACACAGATTTCCCAGAAAACAACCACATGCAGGTGAGTTGCAGCATACGATACGAACTGACGACGGGTTTTAGGAGTTAACTCACCCTCGCGAGATCACGACCCTTTGTGCCAGCCATTGTAGCACGTGTGTTGCCCAGGGAATAAAGGGCATGATGACTTGATGTCATCCTCACTTTTCTCCTGTTTATCATTGGCAATTTGCTCAGGGTTCCAACCTCAATGGTGACAACTAAACACGAGGGTTGCGCTCCTCACAGGAATTAACCTAACGTTCTTACTAATTTGAAGATTTTTTTGGTACAATTATGAAAATGGATCACTTTTTCCATTGTTTCAAAAAACTACAACATTATTTCATAATAGTCTGAACTAATTGGATACTTGTCCCAAAAATTCCCCAACCCAAGTTTACCTACTACCGTACCAGAGTGAATATGGTCAGCACGGTACATACGCAATGCTTTAGCTAGCACACAAAAGTGTATAGCATGATTCTTCAAAACAATTCAAATTAAGTTCGGTCAACTGGAATTTGTATTATCCATATAGAGAATCTTTTAATGAAGAAGATCCATCATCCTGAGACGAAGAGAAAGCAGGTGAAACCGTGCTGACCAAAATAGAATTAAGGTGACACTGAACTCTAACAAAGTATGATCTTTGAAAACTACGAGCAGAAGAGCGAAAAACGTAAGAGGACAAAAAATTCCGATTCTCAATCACTAATCAATGTAATCTGTTTGTTCATAAACTCCCTAATAAATTAGGCTTACCATCAAGAATTGTTGGATCTGCTTGAACACAATTGTAAAACCTTTGCCTAGCTTGTGTGAATAAGGCAAACACAAATTGAGATGCAGAGCAATTTGGCTGCGGCCATGTTAAGAATTTGCCGAGTTTGAAGAATGAGCATTTGCTTTATTTCACATTACATAATCAAACACTGGAAATCACAAG
This sequence comes from Begonia loranthoides, assembly GCA_022433065.1. Classification (NCBI taxonomy): domain Eukaryota; kingdom Viridiplantae; phylum Streptophyta; class Magnoliopsida; order Cucurbitales; family Begoniaceae; genus Begonia; species Begonia loranthoides. The sequence goes on from CM039485.1 coordinate 5,095,606, forward strand.
CATGTGATCATAAAATCAGCTGATGATGTTCTTAGGCAATGGTTTTAAGCATTGCATTCATTACGGCTTCTTTGGTCGGCAAAGCCGGGATGGCGCCTCTCTCCGTCACGGTCAATGCACCGCACGTATTAGCAAACACGAGAGCGTCTCTCAATTTATCCTCTCTCTACAAGACGAGGAATCAATAGTTTAAGTATAAGAAAAGTATTTTAGAAAACGTATATATTGTTTTTAAGCTAAAAATCGAAATTTGGACATACCCGAAGCAAGGAGAAATCAACAGCCAACTGAGATAATATTCCAGCTACAAATGCATCACCAGCCCCAGTAGTATCAACAGCCTCAACTTTTAGACCTTTAACTCTTCCATTAAAATCCTGCACAGTTGCTGTTAGAAAACCGAACAACGAACTGAAAAAGATAATAAAATTGAATACGTGACAAAAATTACAGGCAGAAGACAAAATATATTATGAAGACCGAAATACATCTGCAAATTTTGCAACTCAAACTTAGATAAATATATAGAGAAAAACATAACCGACCCAAAAGAATTCGGGCCACCGCCCGAGGCCTAACATATCATACAACAATTCCCAATAAACAACAATATTTAAAAATGATAGTATTACTTGAAGCTGAAACCTTCGAGGCTTACTTTGGTATAGTATCTGCATCCCTCGGAGCCCTCAGTGACGAGAAGTAATTTAAGATTCGGGTGAAACAATTTACGAACAACAACATCATCGTAGGGATCTTCTCCGTGTGTCAAAAACGAGATCTCCTCTTCACTGATCTGCAAATATACATAAATAAAACCCGAAAAACTATTTAAAAAATACATTTTATAAAATCTAAGTGAAAACCTTTATAATATCAGCATTCTCCCATATACTCAAAATCCCATCTCTGGCACTCTCCGCAGAAGGCCACAATGGAAGTCTCAGGTTCGGATCATAGGAAAGAACTAGGCCAGCCTCTTTTGCAGCTTTGGCCGCAGCAATGTGGGCTGATTTGCACGGCTCCGTAATGAGACTTATCGACCCGTAATGAAAGATCTTGGCCTGTGGCAGGACAAGTAAATAAATTATGAAAAAGTTGCTTAGATGGATCATTTGATGATTATAATTTGAAGAATTAAGCTTACTTTTCTGATTAAATCATAATCCAGCTCAGATTCTAGGAGTAACATATCAGCACTTGGGTTACGATAAAACATGAATTCACGTTCTCCGTTGTTTTTCAATGTAACAAATGCCAACGCTGTCCTTGCACCAGGATCAAACCGCATTCCTTCGTTGTTGACATTATTCTCTTTCAATATATCTGCAAGCATATATCCAAACTCATCCTCACCAACCTGCGAAATGAGCGAAGCATGAATAATCCCAAGAGAGAACACATTATTTTATCATCTATATAGATATTTATAATTTTTACTATTTTCTTGTTATGCTAGTAAGTTATGGTGGTAGTCTCCCCTTTGAAGACAAGGATGACTCAAGTGTGGGTCCGCCCCATAGCAATGAAGGTGCACAATCCCACATTGTTTGGAAAAGTGAAAAACGCATAGTTTATAAGTATAGTTATCCTCTTCATCTTATGCAACGTGTTTTGGGATAACCTCAAGAATAAAATCGTGCGAGCTTCGGCTTAAAGCAAATAATATTGTACTGAGAGGATTGAAGACATTACAAATTATATCAGAGTCAAAGTCTAACTGAAAGTATGATCGACGACAGGCCACCAAGGGAGGAGATTGTGGCAGCCTATCCTGTGATGAAAATGATGGCCCAAGTGTGAATCCGACACATAGCAGTAGGGATGCACAATCTCAAATCGCTTGAGAAAGTGAAAAACGCACAATTTATAAATAGAGTTCTTCTCCCTATCTATTACAATGCATTTTAGGACAACTCCAAGAATAAAACCATGCGAGATTCGACTAAGAGCGGACAATATTGTATTGGGAGGAAGGGGGGCATTATAGTTATGTACTGGGATAAGTCATTATGTTTTCATTTACAGACTGATATGTATTAGAAATCAAACAATAATTCAAAAAAGAAAATGCGAAATTGTTGACACTGATATTTAACATAAAGAAAAACTTTTGGAGAAAGATAAAGATTAACTATGAAAAACAAAATATAACTGAGAATTTTGCAACTTAAAATTATATATATTTAAATATTAAAGTAAAACCCTAAACAAGATTCGTAATAAGAGCCTATAGATCTCACCCAGGAGAATTCAGATCACCAAACTCTAACTATCTGAGAAATAAATACATTACAAACAATTTGAGTAAATACATATAAATATTTATTAACTTGAATACCTTTCCAATAAACGCCGATAAGCCACCAAGACGGGCTATGCCGACTGCAACATTAGCAGGTGCTCCGCCCGGAGCTTTTTTAAAGGCAGGGGCTTCAGCTAGAGAAAGTCCACTAACAGTAGGGACAAAATCAATCAGCATTTCCCCAAAACAGATGACAAGAGAGGAATCATTTTCTTCCATTAATTTATCTCCTGAAATCGCCATTCCTGGGGCAACAACAAATAGAAGACATAGAAAGTCTATCAAAATATAGTTGAGAAGTTAGCATATAAGCCACTATCTTTGGGGAAACTAAGACAAGAACAAACACATTGATGAATTAAAAGCCAAATATGTCGAGAATTGATTGCTCAAAACATCAGTAAATTCCCTAAATTTGAACCATTTGACGATCTTGAACAAGAACTAAATCCAATTTTCAAAAATGCACTAACTTCAAGTTTATTGTAACACCCAAAAACAAAACAATCTCCAAATCGAACTTAAACGCAAATAAAATCAACCCATAGAGAATACCTCTTACGTTCAACCGAGAGACAGAACTCATAGCCCAGGACGAAAAACCTGTGGATTCTAAAAACCGCGGTTCAAAGCTCAAAGAATTACGGGGGCTAAAAGCAACGCTACCGAAGGAGGAGAAAAAAACTGAATGAAGGGCCATCATCAGATAGAAAAAAGCGAATTCACAGAAGCACAAAGTCTCGCTCAGTGAAATCGCTCAACACTTGAACAGAGTTTGAGGTACGGTTAATGGGGCCGTGAGGAAAGCTCAGCAAGAAAATGGGTCGGCCATGAAATTAAAGAACAAGGCAGGGAGGAGTAGCAGTGACGAGATGGGAAGTTAAAAACAGGGGGAGAAAGCGTTGGATAAGGGAAGAAGAGGGTTGATAGAGTAGCGGAGAAAGCTAAGGGAAGTCAAATGTGGACAAATCTCATTGTTTCAAATTCAGACCCTCGCTGTCGCCAGGTGGAGTGAGTATCAGCACTGATCACCAAAAATTGTTTGCTCTCCCTAAAAAAACATCATTTTTAGCCATTCATAAACAAGATTATCTGCACAGAAAAACAGTTGCGTACAGTTGGACAAATGGGTATTAACTGTCACGAGATGGATGAATAACATTAGACTCTAATCTTCCGTTAAAAGAAGTGAGAAAAATAACTTAGGAGAGAGAAGAGAAAGCAGAGATGAAATCTTGGGTGTATTGTATTGATTTTATAGTTGCGTGGTGTATTTATACAACCTTCTACAATCTAAGATATGGAGAACAAAATTCCATCAATTACAAACAATTATAAATTGAATAAAAATATTCTGGATAAGATACGATACCCCGTTGCGTCAAAAAAGTTTGAATTTGTTAAAGGAGAGCCATTTAGTTAGAACGTCCGTGACGATGAGCAAGTTGTTTATAGCCTTATCCCACGCAAAATGATAATCCAACTCCAGATGCTTGAATTTAGAATGGGTTGGAAGCAATTTTAGTTGCACTGATATTATCACATAGAATAACTTGTGTAAAGGATAAGCGAATACTCAACTCGGATACTAAGGACTAAATCCAAGAAAGTTCAACTCCTCCATTTGCAAGACTCTGATATTCTAATTCGGTAGATGATCGTGAAACCACTTTTTGTTTGTTAGAAGACCAAGAAATTAAGTTTGTCCCCCAAGTAAACACAATATGCTCCTGTACTTTAATATCATTCGGACAAGATGCCTAGTCTGCATAAGTAAAACACGTGAGAGTAGTAGTCAATGATGGAGAAAATGATAGAGTAAACTGAGAGGAACCCTTGAGATAGCGTAAAATACATTTCACTGCATGCTAATGAATATCAGTAGGTTAGTGCATGAGTTGGAACACTTTGTTCACAGCAAAGGCAGTATCCGAGTGACTAAAAGAACTTTTGAAATAACGAACGAGAATCAAAAAAGAGAAAGAAAAAATAATGGACACCAAATTCACGTGGAAAATCCAAGACAGGTAAAAAACCACGGGCAGAGGAGAGCAATCACTAACTGAAATTGGTACAATGAGCTTTGTGGCTCAAGCATATATTTATAGCATATAAGAATCTCTAGTCATACTGAAATAGGAAACCCTAATCTTGCAGGAATTAGGAAATCCCTAATGTGGGCCGAATCGGCCTGGCCCAATTAGAATCTGGGTCACACAGAACCATAACAGTCTCCACCTTGACACGAGTTTCACTCTATAAATATATCTTCAAAACTCTAGAAAACCTCCTCTTCCACAAAAGCCCCTGAGGGCGAAATCAACAATTAATACCAACCAAGCTCAAACAATGCTTGAACTTGGATGACTGTTTTAAACAAACCATAAAAGGTCTTCTTCAAAGAACAAACATAGTCTTCTTTTCCTGAGACTATAAAACCTTCAGGTTGCTGCATATAGATGTCATCCTCAACTTCTCCATGTAAAAATGCAGTTTTCACATTCAACTGCTCAAGCTCAAAGTCATACATAGCCACAACACCCAGCAAAGCTCGAATTGAACTATGCTTAACCACTGGAGAAAATACATCAGTGAAGTCTACACCTGGAATCTGACTGTAGCCCTTAGTAACTAGACGTGCTTTGTACCTGTCTTCTTCAATATTTGGTGTACCTTCTTTTTTCTTGAACATCCATTTGCAATGAACAACTTTCTTTTCTTTTGGCAATTTAACTAAGTTTCATGTGCCATTTTTCTGAAGAGATTCAATTTCCTCCTGCATGGCGATCATCCATTTCCTTAAATTTTCTGAACTCACTGCCTCTGAATAAGTAGACTGTTCTTCACTAAAATCTATGCTTTCAGCTACACTCAAAGCATAAGCAACTAAATCTGTTTCACCATATTTATGAGGAGGTTTAATCTCTCTTCTTGGTCTATTATTAGCGATGGAATACTCTGGCGAAGTTAATACTGGTGATTGTGCGGAAACGATATCACCCTCATTATCTGAGCTGGTATGACCCAAAGACTCTGATATCGACCCTGATTCAACTTCAACCTCAACTTCGCTACTAGATAGATGATTAGTCTTATCTGTCAAGCCTTTAGAAGATAAATTAGCAAGCATAACAGTTTCATCAAATACCACATTTATGCTCAATATGACTTTCTTGGATTTAGGACACCATAATTTATATCCTTTGACACCAGACTTGTATCTAAGGAATATACACTTCAATGATATGGGTTCTAGCTTGCTTTTATAAACATGAGCATATGCAGGGCAACCAAATACTCTCAAAACTGAATAATTAATAGGAGTGCCAGACCAAACTTCTTCAGCTTTTTTCTTATCAAGAGCATTCGATGGAGAACGATTCACAATAAAACAAGCATAAGCAGCAGCTTCAGCCCAAAATGACTTAGGTAAACTAGAATCTGAAAGCATACACTGAACCTTTTCCATTATAGTTCTATTCATTCGCTCTACCACTCCATTTTGTTGTGGAGTACCTAGGACTGTCAGATGCCTCATAATTCCTTCTGACCTGCAGAAATAGTTGAACTCTTCCAAACAAAACTCTAACCCATTATTGGTGAGTAGATGTTTTATCTTCTCTCCTGTCTACTGTTCACTTAAAGTTTTTCACTCATTGAATTTAGTGAATACATCACTTTTCTTCTTTAGAAATAACACCCAAACTTTTTTAGAAAAATCATCAATCATAGTCAGCATATAATGTGCCCCTCCCTTGGAAGGCACCGGTGCTGGACCCTAAAGATCTGAGTGAATATAATCTAGTATTTCATTCGTACTGTCAGTGGCTGTAGTAAATCTGACTCTCTTCTGTTTCCCAAAACACAATGCTCACAAAACTGTAATTTACTTGTGCTCTGACCATTCAAAAGTCCTCTTTTGCTCTTTTCATTCATTTCGTTTTCACTCATATGCCCCAGACGCATATGCCATAATCTGGTAAGATTATCATCTGACAATGAAGTACTAACTGCAGCATCCCCAACAACTGTAGATCCCTGCAGAACATATAAATATCCAGACTTTCTTTGCCTTTTCATCATAACAAGAGAACCACAACTGATCTTCAAAACTCCACCTTCACCAGTGTACCTGTACCCTTTCAGATCAAGAGTATTCAATGAGATCAAATTTCTCTTCAAATCGGGAATATGTCGCATGTCACTAAGTGTTCTGACAACTCCATCATACATTTTAATTCTGATCAAACCAATCCCTGCTATCTTATACGATGAATTATTTCCCATAAATACTGCACCTTTTAACACAGATTCATATGTTGAAAATCAATCTTTATTGAGACACATATGAAATGTATAGGCTGAATCTAGAATTCACTCCTCAGATGGCTTTGAGTTTCCTTCAAACACTACTAGAAGATCTCCTCCTGATTCATAATCGTTTTCTTCAGCGACAACTGCTTCACCAGAATTCATTGGTTGTTTTCCCTTATGATCAGCTTCCTCTTTTCTTTTATTTAGCAATTTATAACACTAAGATTTAATATGCCTATTTTTTTGACAGAAAAAACAAACTTTGTTTCTGTTCCTCGATTTTGATATGTCTTTTGAACCATTTTTGTTATTGTTCCCTTTATCAGACCTCTTTGAAGTTCTGCCCCGAGTAATCAATCCCACTCCTTGAGTTCCAGATCTAACTACAAGGTGTTTCATCCTTTCTTTTGAAAGCAAAGCATCATAGACTTCTTTCAGAGTTAACGTGTCACGACTGTACAGAACAGTATCCTGACAAATATTGTACGATGCAGACAATGAACATAACAAAAATCAAACCCAAATCTTTCTTATCATATTTGTATTCCATAGTTTTCAAATCTGAAACAATTTCTTTAATTGCAACAAAGTGTTCTTCAATCGAAGTTCCTTCTTCCATATGATGAAAATATAACCGCTGCTTCAAATGCATCTTACTCATCAGGGTTTTATGCATGCACAATTCTTCCAAATTTGACCATATTTCAGCAGTAGATTTTGCCTTCAACACATCCTCCAAAATTGCATTTGATAAATGAAGATGAATCATAGATAATGTTTTTTCTGTCTCTCAGATATTTTTCCTCCTCGATCCAAGACGCTGACATTTTATCGAACCCCAATAATGTATTATCCAATTCCATCTGAGCAAGAATATCCCACATCTTTACTTGCCATATTAGAAACCTCGTATTCCGATCCAATATCGGAATTTCATACTTCATCGAAGCCATCACTCAATATTCAGAATTTACCCCGAAAAAAATCTGACAGAATATCTGCACCAAATTGAAACTCCAAATATTACAGAATAACAATCCAACAAAAAAATTATCCAGAAATAAACCAGAAAAAACCCAAAGTACTCAGCAATATCCAAAATCAGAATTTCAGGATATCAAAATCGAAGCTCAACCCGGTTCAATTCTGTTCGGCAGTGGAGACAGGGAACGAACAATGAACAAGGCAAATTTGTTAACGCCTATGGTTTGGTAGAACCGGTGGCTTCGTGCTCAACAGAACGATTCTCTAAATGAATTAGAGCTCAGAAACGCTGTACGAAACTGCGGCAATATTCAGATAGCAATACTCAGAATGTCCGACGACGGCTTCTCCGTCTTCACCTTCTTCTTTGCTAGATAGAGTCGTCGGTGGTCTCTCCCTCTCTGTCTTCGACGACCGACAATTGATGATGCAAGCTCTTCGGATCGGGTGCAACACTAGTTCTTCGCCACTTCTGTTCTTCGCTTCGACAGATAGTGGCGGGCAGGAGTCTTCTGTTCGTTGCTGGAGAAGAAGAGCTGTGGGCAGAACACCTTCAATGAAGACACAGGCAAGGCAGTGTTGGAGAAGAACGGGCAGCTCCCTTTGTTTTTTTCTTTTCTTATTTTCAATTTCTTTTTCCAAACTCAAATCACAAAACCGTTCCATCTCCTATAAATTGAAACTCGATTTTCAGAAACCTTTAACTTTGCTTTGATACCAATTGTTGAAATAACGAACGAGAATTGAAAAAGAGAAAGAAAAAATAATGGACACCGAATTTACGTGGAAAATCCAAGATGGGTAAAAAACCACGGGCAGAAGAGAGCAATCACTAACTGAAATCGGTACAATGAGCTTTGCGGCTCAAACATATATTTATAGCATACAAGAATCCCTAATCATACTGAAATAGGAAACTCTAATCCTATAGGAATTAGGAAACCCCTAATGTGGGCTGAACCGGCCTGACCCAATTAGAATCTGGGTCACATTGAACCCTAACAAGAACAATATTGTAGACTTCTCATAACACTTCTATCTGGCAAGCCATCTTGAAGAACTGTACTAGAATTTTTTGATAAAACTTGTGAAGAAACCATATGAGTAGAAACAGGTGTACTCTAAGCCATATTTGTACGAGCCAGCAGATCATAAATATACTTTGTTTGATTTAAAAGCATTCTGCCATCTTTAAAATGAACAGCAACACCTAAAAAATAGTGAAGAATATCGAGATCTTTAATGGCAAAAACAATACCCAAATGATCAATGAACTTTATGATGGATTGACTACTACAACCAATGAGAACAATGTCATCCACGTAAAGCAGCATAACAAGAAGTATACTTGAAGAATTGTAGATGAACATGGAGGGATGGACTTTGGAAGCATGACAACCATATTTAAGAAGCACAATGTTGAGCTTAAAAAACCTAGGCCCGTGGTGATTGTTTTAACCCATAAAGAGTCTTCTGTAATTTACATACAAAGGATGGTTGATTAGAATCAACAAAGTTTGGCGGTTAGGCCATGTAGACATCTTCAGACAAATCTCCTTGCAAGAATGCATTACTAACATCCAGTTGATGTATAGCTCACTGTAGAGAAAAAGCATAGGCCAGGACAATACAAATAGTGGAATGTTAAACCATGGGGCTAAAGGTTTCACAATAGTTTATACCTTCAAATTGATCATAACCTTTTGCAACCAAAGGCACCTTATGTTTGCTAAATGACCCATCAGAATTTTACTTGAGTTTGAAAACCCATTTAGAGCCAATGATATTACAACCAGATGGAGGAGCAATAAGAGACCAAGTTGTATTACAGTGTAGAGCATCTAGTTCATCTAACATAGTCTGTTTCCATAGAGGACATTTCATAGCCTGTTGAAGTCAAAATCAATTTTGGTTTAGATATGCTAGATTTAGCTCGTGTGATCATATTGTGATGGTTCGTAAGACACTATCTAGCCCTAGAAATTGGTTCATGCACTGTGGAAGATAAAGGAAGAGGAGAAGAAATAGGTAGAATTATTAATAGAAGAGGCAGAAGTGGATGAGGAAACAGGTAAAGAAGTGGAGGAAACAGAGGGTTGGAGGGAAAACAAGAGAAATAACAAAGGAAAATGAAGGTGTAGATGGTGACAGAACTCATGGAGATTTTGGAGAGCAAATGGAAAGCCAACTTCATTGAATACAACATGCCGAAAAATATAGATTTTGTTAGTGGGAAGATGAAGGCACATGTAACTTTTGTGTCACAACACAGAGGTGGGTCTAACAGAATCGCCGGGTCAGCCGACTCGATCACCTGAAAGAACTTGATTGCCCAGCTCAAGGCTAGAGAGAAGCTGAAGTCTTAACTGAAAATAAGCTCAAAATTCAAATCACATGGGCTGAGATCCATAGAATGATCAGCAAGAGTCCAAATAGTATAATAATAAACAAAAGAAAGTACTGTGCAAGAATTAAATCAAACAACCCAAACAACACAACAAATCTCAAATGTACTAGAGACGAAAGGATCTGCACTGACGAATCTCCACCCATCAAAGGGAAGGTTGAAGCACCCACCAGAGGGACACCAGCAACGCCACACAACAACCCTATAAATACATGCGCATATCCTATATATTAACATTGGGAAAAATAAAGTCTAAAGAGTGAGTGACAAACTCAGTAAAAGAATCTATACTAAATGCAAAATTCATGTAAACCCTGTTTAATTTAAAATAGGCTCCTTGAGCCATCGATGGGGCGAGTTTTAAAACCACGTTGTATACATAGATAGCTATATCAAAATACGCCCACAACGATTTTATGTTCAAAGAAATAAGATCTTAGTGAAAAGGAAGTGTCACATAATGGATCCTGACACACTAACAGAGTAAGCCGGCGATCCGAAGACCAAGCAGCACCTCATGAGTCAGAAAGAACAAAAGTGACAGCGATCCGAAGACCCGACAACATCACATGAGTGACCGGTGATCCGAAGACTAGGCAGCGACACCACTCGTAAAATCAAAGTAACAGATAAGGTTACCAGCAATGGATTGCTTCTCAACTAGCTACCTATAGGTTTTAAATTGATGGGGGTTGCCAACGAGTGGAGTTACGAGCCGACACGCCACCTGTCAAATGGAACGATACTAGGATGGAAAAAGTCAGCGACTAACAACCTTCAATTCGTGTGACAAAAACTCTGACCAAGTTCTGGGTCTCAAAACCCAAAGACGCACCATCACTGCCCCATCGCTATTTAGACTTTTGGGGCTAGAAACCCGAGAACATGTCACAAATACCCTATTACCCTTTTGCACGTACAAACAACCATCTTCTCGCGGTAAAATATTGCACTGGATAGCTTCGTGATACTTTAGCGCCAACACTGCCTGAAGCATCAAGGGGATTTATCCTCCCATCATATATCAGAATACCATGTACGACAAAATAAACGTGACAAAACATACATATACGTAAAAACAGACGTGTTGACGAAACAGTCCCTTTAGGTTTTCAAGTGTGGTATCCCACAAAATAGCAGTTTTGAAAACATAATGTAATGCAATGCAGAAAGTATAAAAATCTCCACCTCATAGATGACCAGGATAGTCTTACTACCTAGTCAGCTCCACACGCTATTGGAAGTGAGGGTTGAAACCAACGACATCTCCAGAACCTATAACAAAGTCGATGTCAACATCTCAATAATCACACATGGGAAACAGATACATCTCAATCAAGACTAGGATTCAAGACGATCTATAAGGACAACCACTAGTCCTAAACCTGAAATCAAATATAGGAATACCCCAAGAGTCCTAGACCAAAACATGAAACCAAACCAAAAACCAGGTATGGTTGATGAAGCCGAATAGAGTTCACCAAGCCCAACTCCAAGAAACCAACAATGCGGTCGACCAAAATATAACCACGGTCAACCGACACTTCAGCAGACAACCAGAAAGACCTACCAGTCAACAGGACATGGTGACAGTTGAGGGAACACAATATGCTCGACCTGAACAACTCAGTAGTCGAGAAGACGAAGCTAAAGCCATTCGAACCCAACCACGGTCGACATGGCACAACAGTGGTCAATCGAGACCACGTAACAGTTGATGAGGCAAGCGAAGGTTAACCGGGACCTCGCAAGATCAACTAGACTCAACGACGATCAACCGAGACCATTCAATGTCGACGAGACACATCAATGGTCAACTAGAACTTCACAATTGTCGATAAGACATGCCTGCAACCCTCTAAGACTCAACAGTCAAGGAGATTCGACTAAAGTCAATCGAGTATGACTTTATTGGAGATCTGCTCGAAATCCATAAACTGAATTGGGCCTAAAATCATATCAAAGGACAAGAATTTCTGAGTCACAAGTGACAGAAGGAAATGTCCTATACCAAGCCTAGGAACCTAACTGATGCACAAACGACCCAAAACATGACAAAATACACTGTGTGGTCGACCAGGGACCTTCTGCGTTCGACTTGGGACCATCCCTGGGCAATTTGCCCAGTTCACGGTCGACTAGAAATATAACGGTGGCCGACTAAAACTGACACGGTTGACCGAACTTGCTTCTGTAGTTGACAGACTACGTGTGGTTGACCGGACCTGCGTCCGCGGTTGACCGGACCTGCATCTGCGATTGACCGTGGCTATCGACGAATGCGTTCTGGTTGACCAAAAATTGACCTATGCGCACCCCAACTCGACTGGTCACCACACAGTGGTCGATGCTAAGGCATGGTTTTTCGACAAAATCCCCACCGTTTTTGCTTGATTTTCGACTTTTAATGACAAATAAACCTGCATAGACTCTTATTCTACCAATATAAACTAGAAATTTCTCTCGGATTCGAATTTTCAACCTCAAATCCGAAGCCAATAAAATTCAAAATTTTAAACACTAAAACGGAGGAGGAAAATGGAAATACTCACAAATGGTCTTTACAAAAGTTGTTGGTGTGGACGACAGAAACTCAAATCCATTGTCGGAAATCGTCCACTCTCCTATTTTGGCTCTCACCATTCCCTCGTGTCTCTCTCCGGAGAATAAGAAGAATAATTTCTTCTTCTTCTTCTTATTCCTCTCTTTTTATATTAAAAAATTATTATATTATATATATATATATATATATTAAAAATATATTTTATATATTAATCAAGGTCAATTTAAATTCTAATTCAAAACCCGACTTATTCAAAACACTAACTGAAAACAATTCTTTAGTCAAAATAATTTATTAAATTTCTTCCCTCTATTAATTTACCATTTGGAAATACTCAATTTGACTATTTAACTAAAATCTCACACGTGACCGCTACGCGACAAAATGAGTCAACTTTTCAACGCTTGACCGAAAATAACGGGAAAAAATTTAGACATGGAAATTTAAAATTTTAAAATTCACATGTTTTACACTTTGTGTGAAGAAGAATATCCAATAAAGGCCAACTCGACATAACACTGTTGTAATTTATGGTAATTATATGGGTAGATGAAGGGAAAACAAGAACAATCCAACATTCGTAAATGGCCATAGGACAAAGGTTTATGGAATAGTAGTTCAAAAAGAGATTTATTGTTTAGCACAGGAGTTGGGAGTCAATTAATCAAACAAACGACAGTATCAAAAGCATAACTCCAAAAATTTAGAGGGCAAGATGAAGAGAACATCATTGTGAGATCAACTTCAACCACATGTCTATTTTTCCACTCAACTCGCTCATTTTGAGCTGAAGTATAAAGGCATGATCTTTTATGTTTAATGCCCAAGGTACTAAAAATAGAGAAAGAGAATGAAATTCTCCACCCCAGTCAAATTGAATGGAAAAAATAGAGTGATGAATTGATTATTAGCCATGGAATTGAAAGATGTAAAAGTTGGTAAGACATCAGTTTTACACTTTGAAGGAAATAATTGTGTATACATACTAAAATTGTCAACAAACAATAGGAAATAACGAAATCCATTAATTGAATTAACCGAGGACAAACCTTATACTAATTCAAAATGAGATTCTGCATGAGACATTGATGTAGAAAAAGGGAGACAATGACTTTTGCCCAACTGATAGGCATTGAAGACGAATCACTAAGTTTGGGCGAAGGAAGATGACATTGTTGTAGAACACGCTGAACAGTTTAAGAAGAGGGACGGCATAAACGTTGGTGCCAAAGAGTTGAAGAGGAGACCATTGAGGAAGTAAATGTAGAGAGAGCCAAGTGAGGATATGCATTGGACGAGGAAAGAAGATAGTATAAGCCACTATGTAGTAGACCTTGCAGAAGTATCTGCTTGGAAATCTGATCATTGACATAGAAACAAGGTGGCATTCAAATATTATTATCACAACACAATTTGTTAATGCTAATGAGATTATGAGTAATGGCAGGAGTATGAAGAACATGAATGAGGTGAAGAGATTTATTTAATAGGAGTAGAAACGTGTGCATGACCAACATTAGAGATAGATAGAAACTTACCATTACCAACAACTACCTTATCAGATCTTTTTACGATTCGCAAGAGACCCGAGACAGAACGAGAAATGATTTGACTTGAAAGAACCGAATTGTCCAACCTTTTTTATTTTAATTTTTAATAATTAGCTGTGGAAGTCTTAACATATTTATTTAAAAGTAAGGGCCCAATAAGACATGAGTAAACAGGTCCAACAAGTGATATCCAGATAGTATAACAATATAAACCAAAAATAACTGTGCGAGATAAGAATGTAAAAATTAGGAGTTACAGTCATCCATAACAAAATATACCTCACAGAGTATCTCTCAAGGGAAAATTATTAAAGTGCTAGAAATAAAATAAACTCCGCCGAATTTAGTCCTAATTCGGCCACTGAAAATATTGCTGATAAAGCCTGAAAGAGTGTCATTGGGGTGAGTTGACTAAACTCAATAGAGATCAAATTTTTATATTTAACATTTAAAAAAAATGAATAAGCATGCATGATCTTAAAATTGGTATTTTATAAATTCATTTTAGAAAATCTTGTATAGAATGACACTTGTTTAAAACAACCCACTATAATGCAGTATGTAATTAAAATAGACCATTGTTGTACCAAAATAAAATTTCCGTGAAAATGAAGTCACTCACGCACTCTGAGCACACAATGCCATAGACATATCATATAATAAAAGTGATATTCGACAATCATGAAAGCCAAATAAAGACCCTGATCAAATTTAGGGTTTTGTGTTTAGGGACACAATACATACAATTTGTCTCATTACTCTAGTTAACAACAAACAAACACATCTTCTCATGCCCTAATGTGGGTAAAGTAAAACAGACCCCAGATCAGGTCTATTGAACTCGATTCATACGACCAAGTTGATCTAATAATTTTTATATGCATGCTTTAATAAAACGTGTATAGTGAAATACTACATATAATATAAAAATCCGACAAGTCATAAAATGGACACGTCATTTTATATGAGACACATCTCAAAATATTACTTTCTATAGAAAATTTTTGCAATGTTGTGCATAAAATTAAATCTCTACCTCGAAGTGAGCTTATCATAGGCTCAAGCCCAATTATCTAAAAAGTCTAATTTTTAGAGTCCACAATTTTTAATTTAATTTTAGGGTACCTATCCAAAAATAAAGTCATCAAATTTTGGGTTAAATTCTTATACACTAAAATTCTCAATTTTCACTAAAAAAATCCAAATTTAATTGGGTATAAAATACAAAAAATTGAACCTAAAACAGACCCAAAATAGGCCTTCTATGGCGGCCCAAAAGGGGGCTAGACTGTTGCCCAAATCGGGCAGCCTTGACCGTGGCCCACGCAAATCTGGATAATGGCCCCCGTCTAATACAAGGTCGCAGATGTCCTCTCTTGCGCGGACGACCCCAGAGTCTCGGCCAGTCGTTCAACTTACCGAAGATAATAGATTCACACATTGATGCGCAGCCTTTGCTGAGTCGCGTTTCAGTGATCCACAACCAACAAAACCCGCACAATTTAAATCATCAATTTTTTCCAACCCATTGGCCATAAACATGGATTTTTCCATTAAACCAAAAGTTCATATTCACAACCATATATCAATAGTTCAACAGTCCGTAATATGCCAGCAAAAAGGCAAGCATCCAAGAGGAAAGATTCCAAATTTTTACATTTGGCTTCCCGGTTTCCAACCATGGAAGCCCTTGCTGCGACTGCGAAATTCCACAGTTTCCCTTCCTAAGTCTGCACGATTTGCTTTCAACATCACAACATAAAAGAATCAGGAATTCGACCAAGAATTTGGAATTGCAGAGTTGAAAAAATTGACTTATCGCGTCAAACTTCTTCATCACAGGGAAGGACAGAATTGTCTCCCAATCCTTATGTGGTTTGCTGAGAGAGAGAGAGAGAGAATCGTCTCCCAATCCTTATGTGGTTTGCTGTGAGAGAGAGAGAGAGAGAGAGAGAGAGAGAGAGAGAGAGAGAGAGAGTGAGTGATGAGAGGCGAGAGACAGCGTGAAAGCGAGAGGAGAGTAAATGACAAAGAAATAGGGCTCACCTTGATGGAGAAATAGAGGATTGGGGAGGAGTTCCCTTCTTGGTCCCTGAAAATCCGCAGACCAGGGGAGACGTTTTCCAAAAAAAATTTTCTCCAAGTTAAATCATTTTTTTTTGCTAGATTAGGAAGTTGGCTAACATTTAGAGTATGGAGAGCTGATAGAAAGTTGGCTAACATTTAGAGTGAAATGATGTGTAACACCCGAGTTGAGATACCATGAGCTAAAGTCCTTTGGAGGAGAATAAGTAGTGGAAGTAGTAGGCACAACAAGAGGAGGTGTTGTATCGAAGGTCACTGATAACTCTTGAAAAAATTTCTTTTACAAGTAAAATTTATATAAATATTATTTGAAATCGGTAATGTAATTAATAAAAATCATATTTTTGTCATAAAATGTTACAGCACACTACAATATCATGTTTATATATAAAAGAATCCGTTGTTATGTGATTTTCATGGTAGAACTTATGTCAACGATATTTAATGCAAATTTATGATGAAAAGAATATTTGAAAGTAGAGAATTATCAAGAAAAAATGATTTAAATTCAACAAATAGAAGATTCTAGAGATGAGAGAGGAAAAGAAATCTTAAATATAGAAGAATATGTGGCTGATATTATGGAAAAAAAATGAGGATTTGATTCAAATCCTAAATTCGTAGTTGGATAAGGAGGAAATTAATTGACTAAATTAGTGGAAGGAATAATGGAAAAATGAGGTAATCTAAAACATAAAAGGTAGAAATTTAGGATCAAGAGAGAGGTTCGGTTTAGAGGAGATCCAACACAGAAATGAGATAGTTTTTTGGCGGTGATAGTTGGAGAAAAATGAAGAAAGGATCACAGAGCCCTCTGGTCATAACTTCTGTCATCGCTGCAATTGTTCTATTAATATGATGAATCTTACTCTAGTTATAGACTAAACTTTTCTGTTGGTTAGAAGGAGAAAATATGAATTTATGTAAACTTTATTATTTTGCTAAGTTTAACGCATGAATCAAGTTAAATAATTCGATATGTTTTAATTATTATTTTATTTATTGTTGATAGACATGAATAAATATTCGTATTTCTATTCTACTTACTAGTAATAAAGAAGTTAATATCGATCATTGAATTGTGTGAGAAAAATATTCACACATCGTTTTGTTTTGAATCACATGACATGTCGAAATAGTGTTCTAAGATAATTGTCTTTCTTAAGTTTGAAGAAAATTGTTAAGGAGAACAAAGGCGTTAGAGTCAAGCCCTAATCTTCCGAACAAATAAATTAAGTGCTCCTTGCGAGAAACAAGCTCACCGATTGCAGCTAAGTTGCTGCATATCGTGTTGATTCACTGAATATAAGCAGAGGCAAAGATGGCATCCATGGCGAGGGAGTGAAGTTGGTTGCGAAGTTCAGTCTAAAGAAGAAAAAGAATAGATCCAAGCTAGGGCACTCCATATGGCTGACGCCGAGAAGTAGCCGCCTATTTGAGACAGTATAGAATTACTCACGGATGCATAAATCCATAACTCAAGAAGATGATTGTACCTCTACCATATGGAGTAGTTGCAGAGGAAGAGAATCTAGATGCTTGGGAGAGGGAGGAGAAAGTGAGCCATCAACAAACTTCTCTAACGACTAATATGAGCCGAATTCCTGTACGGGCGAGTTCACGGACCACACCCCAAACCACTTCCGCGTGGGCCCACTACCACATTACTTGCTGACGTGCAGGAGCATGCAAAAAGTCCAGTGGTGAGTGATCTATAAAAATCTTGAGTCCCTCTCACCTCCCTATTCACCGCCCCTATTTAAGAGGAGAAACCGCGTGATCGATCTCTAATCTCTATTAGTACCTCCTCCTCATCCCTCCTCGTTCACTTTGAAAACCCCCGTCTCTCTCTCCAATGGCGAAAAACACGGTTCCGAATCCTGCTTCAAAAGACGGCGGAGGTAATTTCGGATCTACGGATGAGATGAAGAAGGTGTTCAACAAATTCGACAAGAACGGCGACGGGAAGATTTCCTTCAACGAGCTGAGGGAAGCTCTCTGTGAACTCGGCTCCAAGACATCCTACGAAGAGGTTGGGAGAATAATGACCGAGCTCGATAAGGACGGCAATGGTTACATTGATCTCAAAGAGTTTACCGAGTTTCATCGAAGTGGATCGGACGGAAACGGAGAGCCGTGCGGTAACAAGGACCTTCGCGACGCGTTCGATTTGTATGATATGGATAAAAACGGACTGATATCCGCGAATGAGTTGCACTCGGTGCTGAAGCGGCTAGGAGAAAAGTGCAGTCTGAGCGACTGTCGCAAAATGATCAAGTCCGTTGATATTGATGGCGATGGTCACGTGAATTTCGAAGAGTTCAAGAAGATGATGGCGCTCTGATGTTCCTTACAAAGTACGAGTAGTAATAGAATATTAGGTAAGTTCTCTGGTACATTGATCTGCTTAAATATGTTAGTGAATAGACAGTTGCTTCCTTTTCCGATTGGTGTTATTTCCCCTACGTTTTTCTTCAATTTGATCTACCTAAATCGGTGGTAGAGGAAAACACCAAAAAAAAAAGGCCAACGAGGAATCGGATTTGATTACTTTCTTTCGTCATCGTTTCCGATTTCTTCGTTGAGGGAAAATCACCATAAGATACGATATGATTCGGTTGCCAAACAAGGCAAAGAAAAAAAAGCATCTACTCCAACCAAGTTTCACTAGCTCTGCAATTTTCGCAAGTTACTTTTGGTATTTGCCGTTTAATTTTGATTTAATTACTTTCCCGCATCTGCAAGTCACGCAATAACTTTGCTTCTTCATCTTCTTCCACGTCTTCCATTTTTTAATAATATCATTTTCATAATTAAATAAAGAAGAGGTAGTTGTAGAAAAGCGTTGAGAGATCAACGCGGTATTTGGTGCAAGTGGAGCTATCGCTGCACTGGTCATCTCGACGCGGTTTTGGTCCAAGCATTGGGTCCTCGCATGATTGATGTCATCGCTTGATTAATTTGCAAGTTTACCCTCTTCCCGAAAGCGTAGTTGTTTAAAAAAAGAAGAAAAAATTGGTAAATTATTACGACTTTCAAGTTTCAAGTCTACTAAGGGATTAAAATATAGTTTAATTAAATGAATTTAGAGTATTTAACATAATATTTGTCACGCTTAATGTGCGTGATATTATGTGAATTTTTTATTTTATGGTGGTAAATTTCTTTGTAAATGGATGATCATTAGATTCTTCCATAATTCATGTTAGATTTAGGTGTGACCCGAATTTTATTGAACCGGATCAGTGGATCTGTATTGTAGATCTCATTTAAGGTTTTGTTTTCTCTATAAACTGATGTAAGCTAGAGTCGGATCTGTATTGTAGATCTCATTTGAGGTTTTGATCTTCATAGTAGATTATTCCTCTGCCCGTGATTTTTTCTCGTAAGAGTTTTCCACGTAAATCTAGTGTCCCACATAGTATTTTATCGTTCGATCTCTAACAAATGGCATCAGAGCTTTGGTTTCGGGAGTTCGTGTTTCAAAATGTGGTGAAACAAATTCACTCCGGTCGTTCCGCATCGAATAAGGTTTGCGTAATTTTTTAGAAAATTACAATTTTTGGGAAAAAGAAAAGGAAGAAAAAAAAAGAATGGAAAAATTGTTTCCCCTGCCATTCGTCTTGGTTTAGCTGTCATTCAAAACAGATGCCTCGTTTTTCATCTCTATTTGGAGTTCTCCAGAGCAGTTGTGTCTCCGAACAACAGGTTCGTCATTGGAAGGTTTTCTAGTTATCGTCAGTCGCCATAAATCATCTACATTGGTGTTCTCCATTCTCGCTGTCAAGCCGTTTCGATTGGAGCTGCTGCAAAGAGTGTCCTTTGCAAAATTGGATTGTTGCCAAAGATAAAAAATTTTCAAAATTATTGGGATTTTCGGAAAATTTTTGGGAGATTAAATTTGGTGGATTTATGGCAGATTTAGAATCGCGGGAATATCTCAATCATGGAAATTGTTTTCGGTTGAAATTCAAATAAGTTTTGAATTTTGTAATATTTACGATTATTCTGACGATTAGATTTGATTTTGAAGATGATTTGTTATGGTAAAATATCTGAATTTTGGAGATATATTTTGAAATCTTGTGATATCCATGGATTTTTGCTTCAATTTTTGGGTGAATATATTATTGAAGCTAGTGATTTATTAGGTCAGATATTTTGTTAAAAATTATGTTTTTAGGGCGATGAGATCTTTGAAAGAGATCTTCCACTTTTGAATTGAGATTCGAGATTTTGTTATGGTAAAATAACGATAGTGAAATTTTAAAAGATTTTGAAATACGGTTTTGATATGGCAGGTTATTCTCGTATAGATTTGACTGAATCTTTGTGGGATTTGAATATGTCACCATCGTGGTTTAAATGTTTTTAAATCAGTTCAACATCAGTTGCTGAAGTTACCATTGAAGACTTTTATATTGGTGATCTGTATATTTCTTTGAGACGGGCAGGTAGGCCCTCGTTGCAAATCTTCTTTAAAGGTGCGGAAGAAGAAAATTTGAAGATTTAAAAATGGGTTCCTTGCATCAGAATTCATTTCGAGAAGGAGATTGTCAGAATTCAGGATTTTGAATCCGTTTTGTTGGGCCGGACTGACGAGCAAGCGCTATGGATCTCTTTCATAGAATTCATGTCAAGGTGGAGATTGTTAGATTTCGGTGTGACCCGAATTCTATTGGGCCAGGCTGGTGGACCCGCATTGTAGATCTCATTTAAAGTTTTGTTTTCTCTATAAATTGATGTAAGCTAGAGCGCAAAACTTGCAGTTGTATTTTGATTTTCATAGTAGATTACGTAAGGGTTTTTCCACGTAAATCTAGTGTCCCACATAGTATTTTCTTTTTCTGATTATCTTTCGATCAATAACAATTCATATACAACAAATAATATTTGTAAATTTCTTCAAATAATATTATTTAAAGTATCATGATTTTCTTTTGACAAATTAACAAAACAACCACTGTACTACGAGATCAATGACAAGTCAACCAACAAAAATCGTTGTTACATTTTTCCATTAAAAAACAATGTTTTTCTGCTGCAGAGCGTTGTCTTTTTACTACAGAGAATTGTCTTTCCGCTTTGGAAAGTGAATTCCTAAAATATGACTCATGAAAGATGATTTTCCGTAGAGGAAATATGATTTTCTGTAGAGGAAGTATAATTTTCTACTACGAAAAAACAACTTTTCACGAAAAGTTGAATCATTGAAATAAGATTCATGAAAAATAACTTCTCGCAGAGGAAAGTATGACTTTCCTCTGCAGATAAAGAATAAATTCAGTGTCTTCTTTGTGAAAAACCTAGACAAGTTGTGATTTTCCCAATGAGAGTAAAATAATTTTAAATCATCCGAAATCTTCTTTTACAAAATCTTCTAAATTATAAAATTAAAAAAAATTAAAATCAACTTATACAATATTTTCTCAAATCTATTCCCCAAGAGTGTTAACTCTTTTCAACTGAAAGTCTCTAAAATCACGAGTTATTGCAGTTTTTTCCATGGGTATTAACTCTTTTCCACTGTGAGTTCTTTGAAACGATATTGTCGAGTCATTTTCTTCAAGTTAACGTAGATCATTTTTCATAGTTAATTGTTTTATTTGTTAGTAAAAATTGTTCAGTAGTTGACTTGTCATTGATCCCACAATACAATGATTGTTTTGTTAGTTTTCCATCATTTTATAAAAGATCAATACTGTAATATCCCAAATTTTCGTTGAGCTTAAGACATAACTTAAGTGATAATTTTGGAGATAGTAGGAGCTAAGTTTGACGAGTAAAGATATTGGTTAAGAAAAATGCATTTGGAATAAGTGAATTATGATACCCCGTTATGTTTGTAATAGATTATGAGAAGGATTGAAGTCAATTGGAGAATTATTTGGTGATATTGAAGTTATATTGGGCGATATCAATTGGATCGATAGTCAGTGGAAATAGTAAGAGAAAACATATTTGGACGCAATTGAATATTATAAGATTGAAGATATAAGATTTATAATACTTTAGGACATATTAGATTTAATGAAGGACATGAGAAGAAGGAATGGTGAAATATATGATATATGTTGAAGGTTTGGGAGAGTGAATATATATATATATGTGTGTGTGTGTGTCACAAAATAATCTGAACATTTAAGCGAGATTTAGCGCTTGGAGTTGGTGGTCGATCGGGGCGGTCGATCGGGGAGGTGTGATCAATCGGCGTGCAAATAGACAAATTTTGAATGATCGTTGGTGGTCGATCGCCTAGAGAGGAGAACGTCCACCTCAATCATCCACCCATTTATGAAGGCATCTGGAGAGTTTTAACTGATAATGGACGAAAGGAATCGTCCTCTGAAACGTATGGACGTCGCAGGTTGCTGGGTGATGAAAAGTTGCTGGTCATTAATGGATTACCACCTCTTGGCCTTCTGTCTTCCTTTGGTCATTGATGAGGCGTTGTGTGTGTGTGTTGCCTATAAATAGAAGGGTTGGCAATTTGATTTTTGGAGTGAAAAAGTTGGGGTTACTCTACTAAAATTTAGAGAGAAAGGTGGCATGAAGAGTTGCAGTGAAGGAGTTTTGCTTCAGGTGTTTATGAAAATAGAAGAGAGGGAAGAGGGTTGTGCCCATGAGAAAAGCCGTGAGTGTGTGACACTACTGTGGGGTTAAGATTAAAGTTCTGGAAAATTTGGAAGAGAGTGAGCAGCTGTCCGTGGGAGTGGTTTGCGGGGCCTATGATTTTCTAGTGTTGTGAGGTTTATGGCAAGCAAATCTTGCTTTTGATAATCTTCATAGTTCTGTTATCATTAGAGATGTTAATTAACAATAGGGTTTGGGTACTGCTAGTATAGTATGCGATTGGATGAATTCTTTTATGCATATAAATGGGTTTGGATGATTATCATTGAGTTTATATATATATACACTCCATGTATTGTTAGATTAGTCTTAGGACAATTTAAATAATAGTGGTTGATACGCCAGACATATAAACAGTAGAAGACTGAAACAGTATGAGACAACATAATTAAATGGTAAGATACGTAAATAGTTGTTTTTGTGGACCGGTTAGATACGCCCGACACAAAAAAAAAAGTAAACAAACTGTGGTTCGGTTAGTTACACTCGACAGAGATGTTTATATGGTCCGGTTTGATACGGCCGAAATATAAACAGTAAAAGAAAGAAACAGTTAACAGATGTTTGTGTGGTCCGGTTGGTTATCCCCGACACATAAACAGATGAAATAACAATAACGACATGAACGGTAACAGAGAAACAAAACAGAAAACAGTATACGATGTTATAGAAATTGTATGTGAATTTCATGTTTTACGTTTATACTACGTACTGAGCGTTAGGCTCATAGTTAAGTCTCGTTGATGTAGATAACGAGCAGATGAATGGATAAAGCTGTTAAAGCACGTAACTGATGGAGTATTGCTGTGTGGGCTTTTGTACTTTTGGTGACATTGACTTGTGATTATGGTTCACAGAAATGAAATAAATGTATTTAAATGTTTGAAAGGCTTTTAAGTGTTTTATGATTTCAAATAAATGTTTTAAGTTAATGTGTTTATTTAAGTGGTTATTAAAATAATGAGTTTATGGTATTAAATTGTAAAAGACTTCCGCTGTATGTTTTATACAATTAAGACTTCTGCTGTTTATTTCTCCAGTATTCTATTATGTAATGGTTTTAAAAGAAAAAAAAATTATATGGAAAAAATTACGGGATGTTACAAATACAACTTCCATCATCAAAGAAAAAGATAAAATAAGATTTTCCATGGGGAGGGAATCTTATTGAAGTTGAAGATCATCAACAACTATTGTTTTTCTAACAAAATTGAAGCAAATGATTCATTTTGGTTGATAATTTAATATAGAGCAATGATAGACTTAGATAGCCCAAGGAATGATAATTGCCCTCTCAAATAATTTAAGGTTTTACATGTTAGGATGACACTACATCACTATTGCACGTTGTCTGAGTCACTATTGTTTTTTGAAATAATAGTTTTAATCCTTGACTTATAAAATTTTAAAGCACAAACCAAACATTTAATATTATTAGTTAACAATAAATGCTGTAAATTCAAGGTTCCAAATGTTGATTAAAACTTTTTATTTCTTCACATAGAGATCGGTGTGAGTTGAAGTTTAGTGTTCGTTATTTTTTGTTTTTCATTTTTAAATCTTGTTCGAATTTCAACATATGTTTTGAATTCTAAGAAGAGTTGTTAAAATTAGTACATACCAATAGATCATTGCTCCTAAATGCTCTTAAAAACTTCATTTCATCCAAGTTTGAACCTTCAAAGAATCTAAATCTTCACTGCTACAAACATGAATCCAAACTAGATACAATGGTTACATCGCTGTAGTTGACTCTGACCAAACACGATGCATCAACACACCTAAAGATTTCAACAGTTAGACTACCTCTAAAATGATTTTAAGAATAGGGAAATCCACTGTTTCCGGCCCTTTTCCTCATCTACGTAACCACACAATCTTGAGATCTATTTGGACAGACACAGACCTGAGAAGCTGAAGGAACGAAAGGGGCTTCTTCTTCTTCTTCTTCCTCATTTTCTTCCTTCTGCAAACCACAAGCTTCAACCACATAACCCTTTACCTCTTCAAACTTCCCTTCAGATAAAGAAACCTCAGCCAGAAGCCTCCACGCAGAGTCTTCAGATGCATCCTCAAAATCCTTCTTTCTCTTCAGCACTATGTGTCCGCTAATCTCCCATGCCGCTGGGTTTACTTGCGTGTCGAGGATTTCTCGACTTACTAGTCCGCGCGCTTGTTTGTCTGCAAAACACTACCATACATAGACCACAACCAGATCTCTAGTTTATCAAATTATTGGTACAAGTGCTGTCAGAACAGAAGATAATAAATACGGTAAAATATCATTAAGAAATTACCAAAACTGATAACTTATTTTTGCTAACAATTTAATCACTTAACTATAAAAAAAATACGATATAAACATTGTTGTCACGTTTGTAATTAAACATTTTAATTTCTGTTTTGCAGCAAAACAATACAAGTTTCTCCGCGGAACGTTCCTGCTAACTATAAAGGTTTTAGTACTAACGTTCTGCAGCGAAATGTTATACTTTCTGTCACGGAATATCAGTACTAATTTTAAAATTTATACTTGTCTGTCATTCCCCCGCGCGGAACATCATATTTTCCGACACAAAATGACAACTTTCCGCCACAGAACGTCATACATCGTTCTGCCTTCTGTTGCCCTAATATATAAAATTGCCATTCTGCGCTCTGGTGAGTTCACTAGTTTCCTCAGAGAACCCCGAATTCCTTAGTGAACCTTCATACTCTCAGAGCGATTTCCTCACTATTTCATCCATTCCAATGGATTCTAAGACAACGAAATTGACTCTCAAGTGTAAGGCTGCTTTGTCGCAGTCTCAATCTCAACCTCAAGTAGAAACGGACTAGGGCCGTGAACGCAGACGACTTGTAACTAATTTCATGTGCGGTCAGTTTCAGCGCAATGTACCCGCTGCGGTTGAAGTTGAAGTATCTGTTGCGGTTGAAGTTGAAGCACCTGCCGCTGTTGAAGTTGAAGCACCTGCCACGGTTGAAGTTGAAGCACCAACCGCATTTGAATCACAACCTCAACCTCAACTTTAACCTCAGCTTGGACAACGACCAGCAGCTCAATTGGTCCGTTTCTAATCTGTTACGACAGATTCCACTTCCCGCTCTTCTAGACTGCCGCAGCGAACGATCGGTATGAAGCTGATATCAAACATCATTCAATTATTCAATTGGTTGAGGAGGTCGATTTAGCCAGGTTGTGTAGATTGGGTGGAAGTTTCTGTGAACAGATTGTCAAACTGTTTTATGTTAATTTGGAACTGTCCACCCAATTATTATAGATCCGGGCTTACATGTTTGTACGGGAGTTGAGTTTGACTTCCAACGATATTAACTTGCTCCTTGGATGTTTCAGGAAGAATCAATGGAGGAATATTATCACTGTCTTGGGAGCCAGATTTTATTAGACGATGAGAAGGTCTGGCAATGCTTAGATTGTTGCATAGTGATCTCAAGATCACAGCACTAAAGAAGCCAAAGTCCAATGACTTGAACTCTAAAGCCTGAGTGATCCACACCATCATGACGCACACTATTCTGCCTCGGGATGGACATCAAGACCATGTTAGCTACATGAATCTCTATATGCTGGAAAAAGTGTTCAACTGAAAGAAATTGAACATCAGCTATATGATATTAAGTCACATATACAAGGTCCTCAACAACCCGACCAAGAGTCTACCATTTAATTGGCTCATTCGAGGATTGTTGAGCATAAGGGAATACGGGTCTCAGATGAGGAGCTGAGAATTCAAGAGAAGGTCACCGATGTCTACAACAATTGAAAGTGGACATCATAGGGATCTTCAAAGTCGGAGGGGAATGGGTATGCAAGACTCCATCCAAGCCCACCCTGAAGACTCGAGCAAAAATTTCCCAGCCTCTAACCCCCTCAGTCTTACGGCCTCAAGCCCCCTCAGAGGAACAACCTCCATCATCTCCTCTGCAGCACATGGAGGATGATATTCTGCAGCTGATGACTCCAGCCCCTCCTCAGTCATCTCACTTTACGTCAATGCTTGAGGAGATTGCTGGCTAGATGCGCAGAATGGAGGAGCAGCATGAAATGTTGTTGGATCGAGATCGAAGGATGGAGATTCGACTTCTAAGGATGGAGGAGCATCATCAAATGAGGCTGAACAAAATGAAAATAATGGAAGATTGAGCAGAGGAGCGCCATCAGGAGTTGTTGGCCGAATTGCAAATAATGGGGCAGCGAGCAGCCTCTCCACCATCATCTTTAACAACTTCTTCATCATCCGAACGCACAGAATCCTTGTAAGTATTCTTAGTTTATACATAAAGTTCATTATTTACTTTATTTGTATGCAATGTAATAACGTGTCTCAAATTTGTAGCCCCATTGCTCTCAGATGCCAACATTCTCCTCCTGCTGTGTTTGCCAAAGTGCAGGAGATAGTTTCTCTCATTCCTCCATCAATTGGGGAAGAAGAGACTAAACCAATGGAAACTTTGCAAAGTTTTTATTTTTTTGAAAGAGAGGAAAAAACATAGACTGAAATCAAATTATCCATTTTATTCATTATGAACAAACAATTAACAAAAGGATTACAACAATTTAAGCAATATGTGCATAACACCAAAATATATAAGGTAGAGGAATGTTAACTTTCCGCCGCGGAATGACAACTTTCCGTGGCAGAACGTCAGAATTCCACTGCGGAACGTTGACGCTTACTCTGGTTCTAGTCGACCAAAATTCCACTTACTCTGGTTCTAATCTATCTCTGTAATACCCTGACTTTTTATATCGGAATTTAAAAAGGATAAATTGGAAAGTAATTTGGGGTATTCGAATTAGTCGAATAATTATCAAGGTATTACCAATGAAGTAATTGTTATATTATAAAATATGAAAAATTATTGGATGATAATGAGGATTAGTTTAGTAGGAGTATTATATTGGATAATCAAATTAAGGATGGAAAATATGTGAGAAAAGTGTTTAGGAACGTTTTCGGACGCATGCGGACGACACG
>CM039485.1:5128444-5179038 GCA_022433065.1 Begonia loranthoides
GTTTTAAGAGGCATGGCAGCAATGTCATATCTAATCAAGGTTATGGTCCACATTTGTGTTTGTGGATCTTGCGAATCATACTCTTACACAACACATTGCAAATAAAATTAGCATATTTAAAATAACATATGAAAATGTAAACGTAATAATGTGTTCACTTGCGTCTCAGGAACTATATCGAGAACTGTGAAACACATAAATGTGTCCTGCGAGATTCCTCTCCTGCCTCTGCCTTTATACATGCGGCTGCTACATGCACTTGACTCGGGGCCTCCACCTTGACATGTGCAGAAATTGTACCCCACACCCCCACACCGGCCACATGTCATGTTGAGATGTCTCCTGGGCAGCACTGTCTAGCTTGAGGTCTCGTCAACATCCCTTATTCTTTGTTTTTACGGCCTTTCATGACGTCTCTTAAATGGTAGTGGCATAATTAGATCAAGGTCCGTCACAGGCCACATGATTTGTCCATTGATTGGGTGGACAAAGTGAGAGTACATCGTCATATATGTTTCTTTGTGATAGTACTCATGCATGAATTCCTAAGGAGATCTCATAAATTGCATACACTGGACTGCATGAACACATGAGATGCTAGTCAACTCTCACTGATATTAGTTACAAGTATGGCTGTCCAAATAGATAGAGTACTATTCGTTATTGTTGCTCACCTCAAGCTGGGCAGTGCTTGAAAAAAAGGACTCCAATTTTGACCGACAAGTTGTAGTCTAGCAAGCTGATTCTTGATCTACGGACATAAAAGGTTCGTCGACTATGCCATCTTTTCGTGTTTCTTAATGATTCTACACATGAAGCCCTTTCTTATAATCTCAAACAAACTAAGAATTAGTTTGTCTTGAGCTGATAGGATGCAGGCGTTGAATAACTCGCTCAAGTTGTTCAATCTTATGTCGCATTTTGGGATGGAGCTGAAGACATGTTTGACCCAGAATCTCGCATTTATTCCTCGTAAATATGCATTGACTGACGTGTCAAGCAAAAATAGTTTCATCATCTCTCTCTCTCTCAAAGTGTAGTGATGTTGTGGCCCTAGAAGCGCCCCAAATTACACCATTGAACAACCTGCCTTTAAATTGTTTTTGAAAATTTGCATACAAGTGTCGAATGCAAAAACTATGTTTCGCTTGCCCTACAAACTCTCTGACAGCTAGTACCAGTCTTACAAAAATTAACAGTCTAAGTTAAACATTCGTACACAATGCATAACATAAACGTAGATGGCAAAAGCAATCAACCGTACCTTTTGTCGATCATAAATGATTGTCCACCTATTGTCAGACGAGGTGTTTAGATCTTTGAGTAACAATTCCAAAAACTAGCCTCAAGAATCTCTACATTATGCTTCAACCACTGCTACAGCAATCAAATAAATTTCATTGTTCTCGTCGATACTGAAAGCAGTGAGCAGCTGACCCAGAGTCGGTCCCTTCAAGTGGCAACCATCTAAACAAATAATAGGTCTACCACAGTTCAACAGTCTCATCTTACATGCAGTAAAACACATGTACATCTTTTTAAATGTTGGATTGTGAGAAGGATCAATCCTCTCTAGCTGAACACACAGCGAGTTTCCTAGATTAGACCTCCAAATCTTCTCAGCATACGACCATATGAGCTTGTATTGTTCATTGTCATCCCCTTCATTCATTTTTTGGGCTGCATTTTTTGCTTTTAATGTTCACATTAAAATCCTTTCTAACTGTCTCAATTATGGAAGGAAGGTCTTAGTCGACTTAACTTTTAAATCTATCCAAGTAATGCATTACCACCCATTTGACGAGACATGATGGCTTTCCATCTTTCTTGAGCAAGTGTAAATGTCGTTATAGCTCTTTATTTGAAATGTCAATTCACTTCGCATTTTTTAGGCGTGCATCCGCCACATGCATCATTCTTGGTAGGTAACCGTCAACCGATGAAAGTCATTGTGGGTGAATTTTATCTCGTATCCATTCTTCAACGCATGCTCCGTGATTTCTTCTCTAATTTGATTCAAAGAACTATATTTCTTGTCAAGACACATACCAGCGAAAGTGCATTCTACTTGTGGTGGTCATCAAGACCTACTCTCGCCCATGTCTTTGTCACTGGATTCGCATAATGAATGGAGCTCCTCTTCATCTAAAGTTGCCGAGATAGAATGCACCACTATAGCAGTTTCGTCTCCAAATGCACGTATGTCATGTGCCAAAACTATAGACATGAGCTCCACTTCAAATGTACAGTTAACGGGTTTCTGAACACTCCCAGATGCCATTGGTGTTCAACAACTACTAACGTTTCAACTTCGTCTGGATGCAGTACACTTCAACTCTAGGTTCGATAATCGCTGAGAAAATTGCTGAATGCAGTGTGAATTTATATAAGGTAGAGGATGCATGATATTCCGTGGCAGAAAATTATCATTCCACTGCAGAAAGTTAACGTTTCGTGAGGGGGAACGACAGACAATGGAAAACGTTTATTCGTAATAACGTTCCTCCGCGAAAAGTATGTCCTTCTGCGGAGAAATGTATGACATTCTGCAAAAGAACAACAAACAAGCAACTTCATATTTAGTAGTGACGTTCCGCCGTGGAACGAAAATTAAAACGTTTAACGGCAATCATTACAACGATATTTGCAACATCTATTTCTTATAGTTCAGTGATTAAGTTGTTAGTTAAAATACGTTAGTAGTTGACTTGTCATTGATAACAAAGTACAGTGATTGATTTGTTAATTTCTCAATATAATTTATACCATAACGTTTTGGGTCATTTTCATATTAAATCTTTTTTTTTTTTTGTTACTAGTGAGACATCCACCTTTCACTGTCACTCATTTTGATATTGTAATCAATTTATTCGTTAATTTCAATACATGTATACATATTTTCCATTTAATGAGGTATTTTAACTCATTTGGTAAAATCTAACTCGATTTCAAATTCTGTCGATATTCTCTTTGGCGATGTCAAACTCTATCTATCACGTGATAGAGTCCGAAATGAGATTAAAAAAACTCATTAAATAGAAAACTTGGTATACACGTGACGGATTTAACAAATAAATTGACAACAATGTTTAAATTGCTAACAACTAAAAGATAGAAGTTCTATTTGTAAAAAAAATAATAATAATTCAAGGTGTAATATGTATATAACTCTTTCGTTAGAACCTAAATTGTGCTCTACCCTAATAGATATCACTTGCTATTCATTGAAAATCCAAGATAATAGTCTTACTTTGATCATTGAAGATCAAACTTAAAGTAAGTAAACAATTCAATTCAGACCAGAAAATCTTAATCTTGATGTCAAAATAGCATCATAAAATTGCTAGCAAATCAAAGGCATAATAACAGTACAAAGCACAGTGAAAGCTAGAATATAAAAAGTAAAGCATGAAGAGTACCTGGGGGAACAAAACAGATGTCTCTGCCACAATGAGAGATGATAATATTAAAAGGGATGTTATTGTTCTGCAAAAATATGCAAGAACTTGCCACTGCATCAGCTGATATTCTGGAGGCGTTAAAATTCACCTGAAAGTGAAGGTGGTTAATGGTGGCAAAAGCACCCAAGCTATTGTAAGCCAATCTAAAGAAGGGATCTGCTGCTTCTTCAGCCAAATGAATAGCTAGGAAGAAACTGTCTCGATCGATCTTTTGAGGTAAGCAGTCAAACACACGAGGAATTAGTAGAATATGTCCATACTCGATTGGGCTCACCTGATTATAAAAAAATTGATAATGTCTCAGTTGAGCATAAATTTTGAGAATTATAATAAAATCTGTAATTACAGAACTAGAATTAAAGAAGGAATTGCATACATTGATGGCGACAATATTAACAGACTTCGAATCTGCAGTGTCTGGTGCAGAGGGAAAGAAATTCGTTTCATCCCCTTTGCTCTGTTCAAATCTGAAAAGCACTTCCTCTTGACCAACTTTGGTGAAATTGAATTTGCTCTCATCAAATGGCTGAAGAACACAATAGACCTGGAATTCAGTCGGTCTTTTTTTGAGATGTCGTCCTTCATTGAGCTGCACAATAAAGCCGTATCGCCCTGGAATGACTTTCGTTTCGCAAGTAGTTACATCGTATCGAAAAAGGCCTTTGTTCATTCTATCCTCCCACAGTCCAAACAGTAAATTTTGCAGGAAAGATATCGGGGGGAGTTCCTCGTGAGCATTTAGGACACCATCTTTGATTTGCTTGTCTCCCTCTTTCTTGAATGCATACAGTGACAACTTAGAGACTAAAATTTCCAGCCAAATCACATAAGTAAAAGAAAACAAGTTATCGAAAGAACAGACAAACAGATTAATGATTCGTAGAAAGATGTAAATGGATTGAGAGAGAATTTTACTAAAAGGTTTAAAGATTCTCAAATTTTCTTCAATTTTATAGTCAATATAAAAGACACTTAATGACAAGCTTTTTCCCCCATGGACTTTCCTATGAACCAAACAAGAACTACAACAAACTGTTATGGGTTCTTGGAGTTAGGAGCAGAAATGGATGTGGTGGAAAGTTATTTTCATTCCTCTCTCTCCTGCTCTATTTATACGTTCTCGTTTTTACAACCGCCTTCCACATCAGCGTGAAAAATGATTGCGTTTCCCCTAAACTTTAGAGGCATCTCTGTGGGTCTTGCACTGCGCTTGAGACGTTGCCCCCATCTGCATAATGCATGTCATAACAGGCATCGCTCCTTACAGAACCTTGCTCCAAGGTTGAAACAATGGGTACTGCTCGGTTATGATCGACGAGTCGATCCATGTAGCGTCTGATTCTCCCAGCAAACCCCTTCCAAATGTACTTAAAAAGATTGTAACCAAACTAACAAAAACTACAACTAAGTCACAACCCTTATGAAACGTCAACTGATTTGTGCTTCCAATATTTCATTCGTTTGATATCAAGAAAGGAGATTAAAAACAATCGGAATATTGACGTGAAAAAAGGCGTAAAAGGATGAAAAGACGTACAAGGAAGGCAACACTTTCCTAGGCAATTCCGGCCACACCCTCCCGCATTGGCCGCCTCTACATCCTCCAAACTTTCGTCCTGGTAATTAGAGACCACCATAGCAACCCTCTTAATCGTCAACATCTCCGTTTACAACCAAATTAAATTTCCCCCGAAATTTCCAATAATCGCAGGATTATATTCGAAAAAACCACAACAGAAAACACCAGTCGAAGGAAAAGGAACTCCTGTCATCGAAAGAGGAAGGAAGTCCGCAAATCTTTTCGCCCACCCTGATCTCCTCCTCGTCTTCCTCCCTGAGATTGAACTCAAAAAGAAGTTTCCTATCGGTGAAGAAGATTTCCCACAGAAAAACCCATGTTTGGTAAATCTTTTGCCAACCCTTTTTCCCTTATGGAGTTGAAGCTTCCGCTTCTCTCTCTGATTCTCTGATTTTCTTACCATTTTAGGATTCCGATTCAAATTCCCCGTCGCCAGAGCGTAGACGGTCCTCAAGACGACCACCCCTCTTACAAAAATATTTAAACATAAAATAATTTTATTTTATTTTTCTTATTCCTAAATAATATTTAGTGAAAATGGCAAACCAACCATCCTCCATTGTATTTAATGACAAGTCAACCACAAACATTTTTTTGATAACAAATTAACAACTGAACTATGAAAAAAAGTCACCACTAACATTGTTATTACGTTTGTCGTTAAATGCATTGACTTCAATCTGCGGCGATTCATCTACTATTCCGAGCGCGAGACCATATTTTTAAAAATAACATTATAATATTGATGGCCCACCACGGATCATCTACGACCCTCTGCGGGTTGACAATAAACCACGACAGATTAATACTGATCCGCCGCAGGTTGATTATAAACTGCGGCAAATTAATACTGATCAACCGCGATTCATTGTGCCTTGTTCTGCGTTCCCAAAACCCTAGTATATAAGGATTGTATGTGAGGTCCGGCAAATTCACTGCGAACCAGGGAATCCTCGGCGACGCTGGAATCAATGTTAGAGTAGAGCTCAACGGCGATGTTCTGAGGGTTAAGTACTACGGTTTTCCTGGTGAGAAAGACGAAATTTTTTGATGTTTTGGGAGTTGTAAATAGGTAATAGATTTGGAGGCCAGGTTTCAGCCATTGTCGGTACAGTTATAGGACTACGAGTGCTCTGAGGCGGTAATATACAACGGAGCGCCTCAGAGCACTTGGAATCATGTAACTGTACCAACAATGGCTGAAACCTAACCTCCAAATTTGTCACATCTTTACAGCTCCCAAAACATCAAAAAAATTTCGTCTTTCTCGCCAGGAAAATCGTAGTACTTAACCCTCAGAACATCGCCATTGAGCTCTATTCCAACATTGCTTCCAGCGTCGCCGAGTATTTTGTGGTTCGCGGTCAACTCGTCGAATCATCGGTTGAGGGATGTCTGCCAAGAAGGATGCACGCCTAAAAAATGCAAGGTGAAATGTGTTAGAGTTCTGTGTGACTCGAATTCTAGTTGGGCGGGGTCGGGCCTGTATCCAATATTAAGGTTATTTATTTTCTATATATATTGTTACTTGAGTCATAAAACTCATTGTACCTTGATTTCAAATAGTGAATTTCTCCTCTGCCGTGGTTTTTTCCCGTTAGGGTTTTCCGCGTAAATTTTGGTGTTCCTGGTTTCGCAGTTTTCTTTTTCCTTTTTGCGTTCGATTCTCAATAATTTGTATTAGAGTTTGGTTGAGGTTTTCTATACCAATTTTCAATAATTAGTATCAGAGTGAAGTTGTGAGTTACAGTACTTAGATCGAACGGAATTTGGTGATTACAATTTTTTTTGTTACAAATTGCAAATTGGAAAAAGAAACAAAAAAAAAAAGGAAAAATTCCTGTTGGTTTTCCATTTGCCCGCTATCTACCCGTGTTGCTGTTCTTCAACAAAGAAGAAAAAGAGGGATTTTTGTTTCTTCTAAATAGAGTGTGTTTTTGTGCTTCATCAGCGAAGAAGAAGACCGTAAGAAGAGAGAAGCCTTCACAATTGTCGACTCTGTCCATCGAAAAGGAGTTGCCACCATTGCGGGCCGTAACAGAAGTCACCCATCGCCCAGAAGAAGAAGCGTCTCTGCCTCCGGCACCATTTGACGAAGAGCGAGCCTCCGCTACCATTCGAGGAAGAAGAAATCTTCCTCGTCGGGCTGTTCTTCCACGAACAGAGGAGAGAGAGCTAGCCACCGTCCACTGCAGACCCGCAAGCCGTCGGCTTCTTTCACAAAGTTGACGAACAACAAAAGAAGACGTTGAACCGCATCACTGTCAGACCATCAAACTTCCCGTTGCCTGAGAGAAGAACCTCCGCCAGTTTGCTGTCCTTTGCAGGGAGCTCCATTTTGAAGAAACAATCGGCAGTGTGATCTTCTGTGTTTTAAAGTTGCAGAAAATTTGCTAAATTTTGCAAGGTAAGATTTTTTGGATAAATTCAGAAAATTCTGGGGGAGATGGGTTCGTTGAAATTTGATATTCCATTGCTGGATTAGAATACTAGATTTCAATTATGGCAGGTAAAGATGCGAGATGTTCTCACACAAATGGATTTAGACAATGCATTATTAGGGCTCGATAAAATACCCACGTTATGGAGTGAAGAGGAGAAAATTCGAAAAGATCGAAAAACCCTATCTTTGATATGCCTGCATTTGTCAAATCAGATTTTGCAGGATGTTTTGAACTAGAAATCTGCTGTTGAGTTGTGGTTCAGATTGGAGCAGTTGTGTATAAAGAAAACTCTAACTAGCAAGTTGCATTTGAAGCAAATACTTTATTCTCATTAGTTGATCGAATGAGGTTCTATTGAAGAACACTTGGCTGCATTCAAGGAGTTAGTTTCAAATTTGGAGACTATGGGATGCAAGTATGATGAGGAAGATTTAGTGTTGATTCTGCTATGCTCGTTACTTGCTTCATATGGCACTTTCAGAGATACGATTTTATACAGTAGATAAAGTCTAACTCTAGAAGATATTTATGGTTCTTTGTTATAAAAAAACAAAGACAGTGATAATGTTCAGAATTCAAAGGGCTGATCAAAGTCAAGGAACTGTAATAGAATCTGTTACTTCCATCAAAAGAGGGAACACATTAAAGTTGAGTGCCATAAATTGCAGAATGAAATAAAGAGAGCTGTAGAGAAGGGAAAACAACCGATGACGTCCGGTGAAGTTGTTGTCGCAGAAGAAGAAGAAGACTATAGTGATGGAAATCTTCTAATTGTGTCAGAGGAAAACTCAAAGCCAAACAAGGATTGAATTCTGGATTCAGCTTGTTCCTTTCATATGTGTTACAATCAGGAGTGGTTTTCGACATATGAGACCGTTTCAAGAGGTGCTATGTTAATGGGTAATAACACACCGTGTAAGATAGTTGGTATTGGTATCGTCAAAATCAAAATGTTTGTTGGAGTTGTGAGAACACTAGGTAATGTGCGACATGTTCTCAATTTAAAGAAGAATCTGATATCGTTAAGTACTCTGGATTCGAAAGGGTACTGGTACAGCACTGTAGGTGGAGCCATGAAGATCAGTAGGGATGCTCTCATCAAGTTAAAGGGACATAGAAGCTTTGCAAATTTGTATGTGTTACAGAGTTCTATAGTAACGGGTAATTAGGCTGCAAAGTTTGTAAATTCACCTTCTAAAAGTTTTTTGGAGAAGACTCAGAAAAAGTCAAGTTCTCAGGTGAAGTTCAAGTTAGGTTCTAAATCTACATTAGAGCCAATACATCAGCTTATTACAGATGTTCAGGGTGATTCGGTCACCACTTCGTCACCAGTTTCAGTTTCACGTCAGAGTAGTATCGTCAAAGGCAAAACCAATAGAAAGGGTAAAACTCCACGACGATATGGCGAAACTACTTCAGTGGGTTATGCATTAAGTGTGTTGGAGGGTATTGATTCTAGTGGGGGTCTTCAGCATATTCACATGCAGTTCGTTGCAACATCTCTGATAATTCGGTGGTACCATAGAAGAGATGTGATTTCTTCCCGAGTGTGTCTCTCAAGTTTAAGCAGAGCTTAAACATGATCGGTATTAGATATTGAGTTGACACAACAGGGGCTTATGTGGAAGAGGAGTTTATTTTTCATAGGAGTTTTGCAGATTGTTTGTCTTGCATTGGAATTTCTTTAAAGATGGAGATTGTCAAAATTTAGTGTTCTGGATTCGTTTTGAGGTGGACCAAGAAGCCTGCATTGGATCTCTCATGTGGAATTTGTTTCAAGGTGGAGATTGTTAGAATTCGGTGTGACCCAAATTCTAGTTGAGTCGGGTCGGGCCCGTATCCAATATTAGGATTGTTTATTTTTCTATATATTGATGCTTGAGTCGCAAAACTCATTGTACATTGATTTCAAATAGTGAATTTCTCCTCTACTAGTGGTTTTTCCCCATAAGGGTTTTCCACGTAAATCTCGGTGTCTCTGTTTCTGCAGTTTTCTTTTTCCGTTTCGCGTTTGGTTCTCAACAATTGGTATTAGAGCATGGTTGAGGTTCTCTATACCAATTTTCAACAAATGGTATCAGAGCTTTGGTTTCGGGAATTCGTGTTTCCAAGTGTGTTGAAACAAATTCACTTCGGTCTTTTCGCATCGAACATGGTTTGTGTAATTTTTTGGAAAAAGAAAAAGAAAAAGAAAAAGAAAATAGGAAAATTTTTCTGTCCGCCATTCGTTTTGCTCATGAGATTTGTTCTCTCTATCGTCCAGCCGCTGTCAGAAATAATTGCCCCATTTTTCATCTCTATTTGGAGTTCTCTAGAGCATTTTTGTCTTTGAGCAACAAGTTCGTCATTGGAGGGTTTTTTATTTATCGTCAGTCGTCATAGATTATCTACATTGTTGTTCTCCATGTTCGTTGTTAAGCCATTTTGATTGGGGCTGCCGCAAGAGTGTCCTTTGCAAAATTGGATTTTTTGCCAAAGATAAAAATTTTTGAAAATCATTGGGATTTTTGGAAAATTTTTGGGAAATTGAATTTGATGATTTATGGCAAATTTGGAATCGCAGAATATCTCAATCTTGGAGGTTGTTTTCTGTTGAAATTCAAATAAGGTTTGAATTTTGTAATATTTGCTCTTATTCTGGCGATTTGATTTGATTTTAAGGATGATTGTTATGGCAAAAATATCTGAATTTTGGGGATATCTTTTGTAATCTTCTAATATCCATTGTTTTCCGCTTCAATTTTTATAATGAATATTTTATTGAAGCCAGTGATTTTTTAGGTAAGATATTTTGTTAAAGATTATGTTTTTAGGGGCGATGAGATCTTTGAAGTAGATCTTATACTTTTGAATTGAGATTCGATATTTCGTTATGGTAAGATAACGATAGTGGAATTTTAAAAGATTTTGAAAGACAGTTTTGAAATGACAGGTCAAGAGACAATATATATTCACATAAATTTGAATGACTCTTTGTGGGATTTGAAGATGTCTCCATCGTGGTTTAAGTGTTTTTAAGCATGGTCAGCATCAGTTGCTGAATTTACCATTGAAGACTTTTATATTGGTGATTTGCATATTTCTTTGAGACAGGCAGGTGGGCCCTCGTTGCAGATTTTCTTTAAGGGTGTGGAAGAGGAAAATTTGAAGATTTAAAAATTGGTTCCTTGCATCAGAATTTGTTTTGAGATGGAGATTGTAAGAATTCAGGGTTTTGAATTTGTTTTGTTGGAGATTGTTAGATTTCTGTGTGACCTGAATTCTATTGGGCTGGGCCAGTGGGCCCACATTGTAAATTTCATTTAGGGTTTTATTTTCTCTATAAATTCATGTAAGCTAGAGTCACAAAACTTCCAGTTGTATTTTGATCTTCATAGTAAATTTATTCCTCTGCTTGTGGTTTTTTCCCTAAAGGGTTTTTCCACGTAAATCTGGTGTCCCACATCATATTTTCTTTTTCTGATTATCGTTCGATCTCTAAGAAAATGACGTTTCAAATAAAGTGATATAACGATGTTCACAGTTAGATGTTCTTCAAGAAAAAATACAAAATGTTTGATGTGGTTAGAGCACACTCATTCTTAATGCACATGTACATGATATGTTTGTAATGGAATTTGGTTTGTGTCTATCATGCACATATGCACGATATGGTTGTAATGGAATTGGTAAATTGTTTTGTAGTTGTAATGCACATGTACATGATTTGGTTGTAATGGAATTGATAGTTTGGTTGTTGATGATAAATGAAAATTGATTAGTATGAAACTATAAAATTAGCAACATTTCACTTAGCCAACATTTCACTTTTTGATCGACCGCGTTTCAATTTGCTTGAATATGTGAAGGCTAGTTATGCACAGGTTGCTTAAATTGTTGAACGAATCACGTGCTTTTCATTTATTATAATCAACCCGCGGTGGATCAGTATTAATCTGCCACAGTTTATAATCAACCCGCGGTGGATCAATATTAATCCGCTACGGTTTATTGTCAACCCGCTGCGGGTCGTATATGATTCGCAGCGGGCCATCAATGTTATAAGGTTATTTTAAAAAATATTGAGCTGCGGCGGATTAGTAGACAAGCCGCCGCGGATCGAAGTCAATGCGTTTAACAGCAAATGTGATAGCGATATTAGCGGCAACTTTTTTCCATAGTTCAATGGCTAGTTTGTTAGCGAAAAAAGATAAGTGGTTGACTTTTCATTGACTGCAAAGGATGATGGTTGGTTTGTCGTGTTCCCTAATATTATTAATACAAATGTCACAAAAAATTATTCTAATTTTATAAGGCAATTAACCTCCAAAAAAAAAAAACTTTGAACTTTGGGGTCACCAAAAAAACAAACCTTAAAATAAATTCGCTAACAACTAAAATCATAAATTACGAAAAATGAATGACGCAAACCTCGCAGTCATGTTTTCCATAAAAAACGTCTCCTGGACATCCACGCCACCCGCAAACATCCGATTATACCCCTTTACATGAGGCGGACGTCTGTACTTATAACGGACATCCATGTATACCCATTCACATAGAAGTGGACGTCCGTTACCTATGAAGGATGTTTGTTATGCATGAACGCTAATAGGAAGAAAGTCCATTATCCATGACCATTAATAGGAAGGATGTCCATGCTTTCAAATATATAATTTCGTGTTTTTTTTTGTAAAAGGTTGAACGTCTACACATAGAGTGAACGTCCTTTCAATTCTATCTATATAAGTTGAAACGTGAAAGGACGTCCACCCATCTACGCAAACCCTAAATCCCTTAACACCATTGAAGAGTGAAAGAATAGCATAAATAAAGTGTTTGAATGTTGAACATCAAATGACATCAAGGAGAGGAAATAGCGATCAAGATTTTTTAACTGCATAATGGAGTTTGAGCCTATTTTGGCATTTTAGGCCAATAAGCTTTGTGTGTTTGATCATGAAGTTGTTATAGAAGTGCATTCAATCTTGACATCTCTAGAAGATGAACAACATTCATTATGCAACTCAAAAGATAAAGATGAAGATGTGAGGAGAGTAAGTCTCTTCAAGAGGAATGGTAGACTTCTTTGAGTCTTTGTTAATTGGGGAAAAGCTAGTGAGGATCTTAGATTTTAAGACCAAGGAGTTTCAACACAAGCAAATTCTGTTAGTGAAAGTATTATGGCAAAATTACGCGTCAGAAGAGGCAACATGGGAAAGGCAAGATGAAATGGAAA
Organism: Begonia loranthoides; assembly: GCA_022433065.1. Lineage (NCBI taxonomy): Eukaryota > Viridiplantae > Streptophyta > Magnoliopsida > Cucurbitales > Begoniaceae > Begonia > Begonia loranthoides. The sequence continues at coordinate 5,141,147 of CM039485.1, forward strand.
AGAATACCCATAATTATTTTGGCTGCAAATTTTGGAGACAAAATTTAATTAATGGGAAGGAATGTAACACCTAGAAAATTGGCACAAAAAAATTTATATGTAATGTTACATTTTTGGATTTAAATAGAATAATTAGTATCATAAATTAGAGAATTATTTATATTATGCATTGAATGATTTTATTTTAATAAAAATATGATGATTATTAAATAAGTTATGGATTAAGAAAGTGGGTGCGAAGAGAAAATTGGAATAAATAATATTAGAGTGTTTGCGGAAGGAATTTTATTAAAAATGTATTATGAAGTAAGTTACGCTAGGTGTGGATAGAAAATTTAAATAAAAACATTTAAGTGGCAACATAAAGGTGTCTGTGGATTGGAATGGATTCGCAGAAGCAATTGTGTCCATAGAAATGAGTTGTGTGCGAAGGAGTTGTATACATAGTGAACAACTATTGGCAGACAAGGCAGAAGTGTAAGATCTGCGAAAGTGAACGCGTCCATGGAAATGAATGTATCCACGGAAGTGTTTGTATCCTCAGAATGGATAACGTCGTTTTAGAATAAAGAACGTATCTGTGGGAAGGAAAGAATTTGCGGCAGATAAGTAACGAGGAAGAAACATCGTCGTTTGGAGTTAAAAATGTCTGCCAATATTAATGAATATGTCTACGATGAACAATGAGGTTGCGGAAGTATAAGGAAGGCGTCCATCGAATGAATGACATCGTATTAGGATAAGGAACGTATCTGCAGAAGGGAATTCGTCTGTGATGGATAAGTAAAGGGAAGAAAATATCATCATTTGGATTGAGTATCTGATGATGACAAGGATCTACATAAAGGAATGCCTCCATGTCGGATAAGTATAAAGAGAGAAACATCATCATTTGGCTTGAGTAATCTGCTGATGACGACAATCTACGAAAAGGAACACATGTGTGGCAGATAAGTATGGTACATAACGTTATCATTTAGATCAAGCATCTGCGAGGAACAGTGAATATTGCAGGAGTGTGAGTGTCCATCAAAAGAAACGCATCTGAAAGTCAAAAAAACATCGTCGTTTAAATCTAAGGATCCAAAAATAATAGTAATGCAAAAATGTTGGTATCCACGGAAGTGTTGGTGTCCCCAAAAGTGTTGGTGTCTGTAAGAGAGATATCCGTGAAAGAATAAGCATATGTGGCAGAAAGCAATTGGAGAATAAATTAAGAGTGATCTAGGGGATAAGGAATCTGCAGAAATGTTGGCATCCGTGGAAGCATTGGTGACCACAGAAATGATTATGTCAGCAAAAATAAGTGTAAAATGTAAACATGGCAGATTATCATAAGAGGAGAATGGTGAGCGGGCGTCCAAAACGAAAGCTCACATATCCACTGTAACTACAGACAGATTCAAAACATGATTTTTTACAGAACCTGTGAGCTACGATTTGACTATTGGACTGGTACAGAAATGATAATTTCAAGATGCATTATGTGCAAGAATTTTTTGCTGGATTTTCAGACTTGACAATTTATAGATACAAAGAATTGGGTTGAAACCCTAATCACTCTTGAGCCGTGAGGTCTGGAAGAGTTCTCTCTCAAGTTTTTTGAAGATAAATCTATTACCATTAAGTCTTTGTATTTTGGAAGGGCAACATTGATGAATGATGAATTTGTGAGAGTTGTTTTAAGACCTTGTAACAGAGTATAAAAAGTTTCACCTTTTTTCTTACTGCTAACCTGATTTTTTTTTTTTTAAGGGAAGTGAAGGGTGGGAAAAAGTGGGATATTACAGACTTCATGTAAGTAATGTTTGCATGTGTTTGGTCTTTGGCCTGTATCACAAAGATGCTATGATTATTTTGATATTTACAGTTATTAGGTTTTGATTATATGATGTTCAAGGATATGTTACATTATTTAATAGTATATGTTGCTTTATTTGTGATTTCTGATGATATGTTATACTATTGGATGATATGTTATGTTTCATTGACTCGAGAATGTGCTGTTATGTTATGTTTATTTTGAGAATATCCTATAATGTGTTATGTTTCATTGTCATGAGAATGTGTTATAATGTTGTGGCATATTCATATGATAGATTGAGATACACGTATGTTGCCTTTGTTTTCATGTATCACGTTTTCTAAGAAAATAACGAAAATGGTTTATATGAATATGTTTTCATGTAAGAATGACATAAACAAACATACTTAAAGAAGAATATGAAGTGTTAAGGAAAGACTATCCCAAAGATTGGACCTATGGGGGATAAGCCTATTAATTTGGTAATGCATGGGGTCTGGCCGAAGTTCATCAGGTTGTTGCGCATTGAGTGCACAACAACTAACGAAAGTCTCATGGAATTAAGACTATCTCACCGAAGTTCATGAGACGTAAGTGGTGTATGTCCCATAGTCGTGCCTACTCTTCTCGGGGTATGAGTTGGCTGAAGTTTACCACTCTCCCCTATACGAAAGAATAAAAGAAAAGAAAAAAAAGAAAGACTTAAAATGAAAATACATGATTTTTACCAAAATTGCATCTCATAATCATGTCATATTTATGTATCTCTTACTGAGCGTTAGACTCATAATTGAATTTTTGGGATGTAGGAGAGGATGACGTTGATGATATACCTGATAATGAAAACAAATAAAAGTTGAGATTGAAGGAAAATTCTCATGGGTAGTGCTAAAGCATTTGTTGAAACAAAATTGATCTATGGGTGAGGTTTTGAGGAAAATAGATTTAAAAAGAATGACCTTGCTTTTTCTTAAGATGCTTGGATTTAAGTTAAAAATATATTGTGAATATTTATAGTTAGGTTGAGATTTATTACGTTTAAATTTAAAAGAGATTTCTTTAAAACTTTTGCAGTATAGTTTCAAAAACATGATTTTTATGAATGGATTTAAAAAAAAAATGGCAAGAAAAAGGTTTTACACTATGAGGCATTACATTTAGTATCCACGGAAGCATTAGTGTTCATGGGAGAGAGATATCTGCGAAAGGATGTGCAAATGGCATATAAAAATTATCGGATAGTTTAAGATGGATCCACGAAAATGTTAGTGTCTACAGAAGCATTGGTGTCTGTAAAAGGATGTTGGCAGATAGGTTTGGAAAGTATCTACGGGATGAAGTGTCCACAAAAGAGTTGGTGTCAATGGAAGTAAGTGTAAAATATGATCATTACAGATTGTTATTGGAGAACAAGGCGAGCGGATATCCGCAGTAGAAGCTTGCGCATCCGCTACATCTATATGGAGTCTAATCGTAGTTTTAAAACAAAGTAGTTGATAAATTTTCATCCTTTTTATTAACTCGATTTTTTATTTATCTTAAAAGAAATAAATGTGTTGGAAATGAGTTAGAACAAAGGTTGAATCAGATTGTGATTGAACAGACTTCACTAAAAATTCCAGGTAAGTGATATTTGTATATGTTTGGTCTTTGACCTACATCACAAAGTGCTAGAGTATTTTGTGTTTATTATAATTGTTCTGTTTATGATGCCCAGTGGCCATTGATCGAAGATATGTTTCTGTTTTGTTTGTGAGAACGTTGATTGAGGATGTGCTTATGTTTTGGTTAGCTGTAAGGATTTATTTTACTAGACACATTTGATGATAGAATCATGCAAGAACTTTGGAGATGTATTGTTATTTGTCATGCATATGAAAATAGGTTAGACTATTATTTTGTATTATGTTTCATATGTATGATCACGTGTATGATTCATGCATCATGAAAAACTTTTTTTTTTTACCGAAAATGATTTTCATATATATGTTTTCATATAAGAAAAAAAATGAAAAAAAAAATATGTGAGAGACTATGGCGATTCAACACCAATTATTAGAGGATTTAGTGGGTTTATCCCCCAATGATTTGAGGTTTTGGTGGGTTTGTCCTCCAATAATTGGAGACTGTGGTGTCGTATCCTAATGTTAATGAAAGAAAAGAATGAAAGAAAAGAAAGAAAGAATGAAAATGAAAATACATGTTTTTACGAAATTACATTTCATGCTCATGAAATATTTACACATCTCTTACTGAGCATTAGACTCATAGATAAATTTTATGATGTAGGTGATGATACTTTTAATGAGATATATAATGAGGAAATACGTGAAGGTTACAGTCGAAGGAGAATTCTCACTGGCCAGACTATGGTGTTATTTGAACAATATTAACCTGTGGGTGAAGATTGAAAAATGATTGATTGTTTTTCAGAATTTTTATTAATTTGTTACGAAATATTTTTATTTAAGTTATGCTTTAATTGTTTGGAGATTATGCCAAAATATTTTACATATATTTATGTTCATTTTATGTTGGGTTTTACTACATTTGGAATTTAAATGTGATTTCTTTTGAGACTGTTGCTGTATTATTTTAAAAGCACAATTTAAATAAATTTTCAAAAAATTGAAGAAAAAAAAATTACGCTACAGGGCATTACAGTCCATGTGCTATTTCACAACCAGAATAATCAAATCAAAATACAAAAAAATAATAATAATGAAGTAAAGAGACAATCAAAATAACCAATCATAATACTAAATGTACAAAGTCAGTATCAGAAGTAACAATTACATTATCAAATATACAATTATAATACTAGAAAATAAAATGTACCTTAACAAATTACATTAATAACCAATGAAACAATTACACTTGTTGGAGATCGACGACATTGAACCCTAAATTAGAGTTTATATACATGTGAGGAGTGCTCAAAAAGGGACTCCAAAGGCTCTTCGTGAAGGTGAAATCCACTCTGTTGATATATGTGAATCACCAACAAACCGATAGGGTCTGAGAGTTGAAATATGTTGTGGGCTGAAATAGGAAGAGATAAATTAGTATGTAATTTAAAAGCATAATGATTATGACACAGAGTGTGAGAAAATATACCATTGTTTTATCTATAAAGACTATAACAATTGCAATTACCTCTCGTAACATCTGTTGGTAGCCATAATGGGTGTGTAGGTCAACTATTGACATGAAACGTGTTTGCTTTGGGTCTGTCTGAAATTAAACTACATATTATAAGTGGTTTGACTAGGAAAAAAAATATTGCATGAAGGAATAAAAGTGACTTATATGGATCCACCCAAGAGTCACAAGTGAGTCTCTCACTTAGACATCAACTATCTCTTCCTTATTCAACGTGTGGCACCGTATAAAAAAAATCATTCAAGAGATTTATTTAACATATCCACTTCTTATACATTGATAAAAAATTATTCTCACTGAGTCTGATGTTGACTTTTGCTTCAGAATGATGAGAGTTGTGATTTTGAAAATATTTTTTTCTTGAAAAAATACAACATGAAGCAAGATGTATTAGTTCTGCAATAAACAAGGATAATAACTTTCAACTGATAGCGTTTCTTACCACAATGCCCATAAGAATACCACATATCTCTAAGTTCCTTTGGGTATTTGCATGAGCCAATCTCATGAAATCATTCATTAATACAAAATGCTACCATGAATAGTTTAAGCTCTACCATTAGACTACCAAGTGTAAATTTGATACATTGCACAAAAGCAAATTGAAGACATACCACGTGGAAATTTTGATGTGAACCAGGTCATGGAACTACTTCAATCGATGGATGACTCATTGCTAATATCTTCTGAACTTTGGCAAGGGTTGGAGGAGTAGATGGTTGCCTGATGATAATAGATCTACACAGTTGTAACACATTGTTATATCTAATTCAAAGAGCCTAAACCAATGAACTAATGCATAGATAGAATGTGCATATAAACTAAAAGATTTACTAGCATCCGTCCGATTCAGCATTAGAAGATGGAGAGGTTGTTGGAAGGGATGCTAGAGGAATTGTTAGCGGGGCTGCTGGAGGAGCTACTGGAGGATCTGCTGGCGAGGCTGGTGGAGGAGCTGCTAGAGGATCCACACGCCTCCTTAGCTCATCCACGAGCGACTATTGAGTGGTGTGAAGCTCTTCAATTCGCCTGTCCATTCCTTTAATTCGGCTACATAGGCTACAACTGAGGAAGTCAAGCTTTCCAAGCAACCTACAATCAATCCAGTTCCACCTACCCTCAGTCATCGACATAGAGTGAGAGGACTGAGGAGGGGACTGAACAGTATCGTCCTCCACATCCACTGGATCTGAACCCAGTGTTGCAGACGTCAAAGGAGGCTGTGGAGCCAATGTGGATGGAGTTTCTGCACCCTTGAATACCCTCTCCCCTCCAACTTTGGTCATCTCCATTTGAGCCGAGGTCAATTAATTGTATACATCAAGTGTTTTTTCATTGATTCTTGGCTTGTTGGGAGGGAGCGTCAACCCGCTACTATCAACAATCTTCTGGATGAACTAGTTCTAGGGGAGGTTCATCCTTGTGCTGTTCAGGACATCCTTCATTAAATTCATGATCATGTATCCAATGTTGAATCTCTTCCCACTGTAGAACTTCTCCATCACATAGAGATTCATACAACTGACATAATCTCTATGTCCATCACGCGGTAGAATTGTGTGGGTCATCATGTGATGGATGACTCTAGCTTTGACGTTTAGGACCTTGGATTTGGGCCTATAAAAAGATCAATTGTCAGGATTGTAGTGCAACTACTGCAGCAAAGTTAAACCTTCTGCTTGTTTAATGAAATATAGGTTCTTAGATACGTGAAAATACTCCTCGGTCGGTTCCTATGTGAAGCATCCAATCAGCTCATTTAACTCATTCAAAATTATCCTAATATCTCGCCCAAATAGATACACCATCAGCTCCAAGAGTTGGTTGCCTAGCTCTAGATTCACATAAAATAGTTTCACAACCCGCTTACAATAATATCCTCTCATCTTGCACAATCCATTAAGTGAAATGCGCTTGAACATAGCTTTTATTCCAAAATTTGTGAACACAATGAATTCTACCCTCCTAAAGATAATAATGGACCAACATCGGATATCATTGTTATACCTTTCCTTGGAAGACACGATCCTAAACTCCGATGAAAGGTACTCCTGTGTAGATAGGTAGGGAATGGTCGAATCACCTTGTGATTGACCTTGAACTACGAAGGGAGTGGATTTACGCTTCATGGTGATTTTTGGAGCCTTAGATGTCATTTTAGGGTTCGAAACTTGAAAGACCACTAGAAAATTGCTCGGAAATTGCCTAGGTCAAGAAGAAATACTCGCAACGAACATTCTTTCACGTGTCAACTTATATAGATAGAGTTAAAAGGACGTTGCTCTATGTGTAGATGCCCTTTACAAAAAATGCACGAAATCATATATTTGAAAGCACATATGCCCTTTCTATTAACTTTCACGGATAACGGATGTCATTCATAAGTAACGGAGGTCCACTCATTTTAGTACGGACATCCGCTTTTATGTAAATGGTTATACGCGGATGTCCGTTATAAGTTTAGGCATCCGCCTTCATGTAACGGGGTATAACCGAATGTCTGCGAGTGGCGCGAACGTTCGAGAGACGTTTTTTAACGAAAACGTGACTGCGATATTTGAGTCGTTCATTTTCTATATTTTATAATTTTAGTTGTTACTAAATTTAATTTAAAGTATGAGTTGTCACTGATCTCATAATTTAATATTTTTTTTATTAAATACTCTTTGTAGAACGATAAAAAGTCAGCAGCTAGATCAAACACAAAATTTGATAATGGTCTCAATGTGGTCTCAATAAGTTTGGCATCTATAATCTACATCATGAATGTGGACACAGAGACGAGGACCTAATTATTTTGTGACAATAATTATTTGTACGCTTGTCAATTGAATGAATGATGTCATTAAAAACATTTTGGATTGAAGTACTGTTATAATAGAGTGTAAGGTATCATTGATGACGCATTAATAGATGTGTGGTCCTGGAAGCACTAACGAACTAGAATGATTATTCTAGAGAGAGATAGAAAGATGTTAAGTGAGAGAAGATAAATAATTTTGAGAGATTACCAAACAAACATAATTAAAAAATGAAGTCATCTAGGTTTAACGGCTAATTTTACCTTCTAGTTCTTTTTGATACTTATTAATTAATATAATTAATAATTTGTTTTAATTATTTTTAATTTATCATACTAATTGCGTAGAAATAAGAGGTAAAAATAATATTATTTTTAAAACCTACATTGTATTTGTTTTAAATAAAATACAAATTAAATCCTGAACTTGATGAGTTTCATTAACCTAAACTCTAAACTTTATTTTTAAACAAAATGAATCTCAATTTTTAAGATTCGTTCAACTTAAAATTTGAACTCTTTTTAGCAAAATAAACTTTGAATTTTGTATTGTGAACAAATTAGACCATGTAACCCCCCGTGTTAATTTTTGTCATTTTTCTATTTTTAATTACCGTGTAAATTTTTTTTATTTGTTTAAAACATATGAGAGGAAATAATTAAAGTGAACAAGTTGAATTAAAAATGCATAGTTAAATCAAAGTAAATACGAAAATATAATTAAATGCAAAATACGGTTTGACAATTAAAATGTGAGTTAATAGTTTTACAAAACATTATTTGTTCTCAAACCATTTCAAAATAGTGTTTTTGCTTCATGCGAGTCATAACCCTCTCAGGTTGATTCGGCTAGATAACCCAAGTGCTCAACGGGTAATGCCTCCTCCTCCACTCTGAGAACACTAACATCCTGACAATTACCTACACCACAAGCAAACTGTGAGCCTAAGGTTTAGCAAGAAATGAGATGCAATATGATGTATGTCTGTAACTGATTATGTCAGAATGGAATCCACCAAAACTGTTCTTTACTTACGATTATATACATTAACTTGTACATTGAGCTGAGACATTGGAGGTATCTATCGCAGGAAGAGTAGCCGCTAGTCGGCATCTAACCTTTGGGTAGACAAGCTCTCGCCACACTACAAGGGAATGACATAATCTTGAGTCTACCCTGTTACGATTCGAACCACCTCCCCAACCTCCAATTCCCCTTACATTCATTTTCTTTATCCATTTTTCTCTCACAAAATGCATATGAATATCAATCCTCACACGACATTCCTAATTGTTTCTATTAGCATGATGCATGTCAATGTGACACAACAATCACAACAATATGTCAATATCATATCACGGGAAATGAACCGAAACTAATTAAAGCAACTCCAAGCCAATAATTAAAAGAAAGTCGACAACCTATAATACCAAACAACATAATATAAAACGATGGAGTTAAACGATAATCCAATTAATTAAAATCAGCGAATTAAATAGCGAAGAGCTTAGCACGAGTCAATTAACATGGCATAATTTAAATAGAAGAATAACAATTAATTCATGAAACATGGTATAAACTATAACGTGCTATGACATGGTATAATGCTCTAAAACAGGATATTTCAAGTTAACTAAACGTAAGCTAATCAAATTATTTTATTAATAACAAGATATTAAAACGTGGGTTGTAGAGCAGCCTTTTAAGTACAATAATAATAATATTCAGAATCTTAGACATGCTCGGCAATTGAAAGAAGCAATAACAAGGTCTAACATCCTAAACATGTTAAATAATTAAAGGAAACAACAATAATATTCGGGATGCTAAACATGTTTGGCAATTAAAAGAAACAATAACAATATTTAACATCCTAAACATGCTTAGCAATTAGAAGAAAGCAGCAACAATATTCGGTACGCTAAACATGTTTGGTAGCAAACTAAGGATGTGAAATAAACATAGACATGGCGACAAATGGCAACCTAATATCCAGCAAACAAAGGATGAGTGCAAGGTATAATAAAACATTAAAATGGACCGATTCATTATCCAACATTCACTATACAGGGAAATATTACACTTAAGCAAATGAGTCTAATAAACCTAAGCAAAACAGGAAACTAACGGCTAACATATCTCTTTCCAAACAACATGGAAATATTCACGGAGACATAGTAGTAAGCATTGGAGACAAAATAAAGCTTACCCAATAAAACCAAGGCTAATACAACAGATTATTTAAGCAACTAACAGCAGAGAGTCAACAACAATTACTAACATAAAGTATGTTATCAACAATGATAGAGAATTAACAACTAGGAGAATAAGGCCTACAAGTTTAAACATGGACATTTACATAGCAGTTAGAATTCTCAAAACATGCAACAAATGTCTAACCTCAACCAACAAATAAGAGTGAATTCACGGACATCTAAAAGCAAGGAAATCAACTATCAATTTAACAACAAATGAAGGAGAATTAACAGCCAAGAGAATAACCAAAAATCCAACGCTATCAAGTCATCCATAAAATACAATTCAAGCAATAATACAAGAAGAACACAACTTGTGGTGTAGGGCCTCTTCTGGTCACGACACTACTCATTTTCTTACCTCATAATCACCAACAGTTGAAGATTTCTAGCACTGGACAACCACAACAACGAGAAGTCCAAAACCAGCAACTAAACCCACGCCTTCACACCTACAATAAATCGAAAAGGGCAGAGTGCACACTCCTTTCTCACACACTTTCTCTTCCTCACACTCGGACTCTCGACTCACAGTAAGGAGAATGATCCGAGACCATCACACGCTCAACCATTTAAGCAGGGAGAACTGCCAGCGGAAGTGAGGGGTGATGGACAATCACCCAGATTAAAGGAGGAGGTCCAATACAATGACACCACGTGGAAAGTTCCATATCCTCTTGGGAGAAAAGGAAAAACATCGGGAGATGATAAAGAAAATGGCGGCAACTGAAGCAGTATTTTCGTTAAAACCAGACTTTTCGGTCGAGGAAGTCGACCGAACCGTTGACTGCACGTCGACCGATTATTTTAGTTTTGCTTCTGTTTTACATTTCGGTCAAGAAATTCGACCGAAGCATCGACCGAATGATCCGAACGAAAACCAAAATGCAATCTGTAATGTATTCGGACGAGAACCTTGCCCTCGTCTTTGACCGCTTGGTGACTGAAAACCTAAAATGTAATATGTAATGCATTTCAGACGGGAACCTCAACCGCGTCTTCGACCGTTTGGTGATTGAAAACCCAAAATACAATCTGTAATGCATTTCGGACGAGAAACTCGATCGTGTCTTCTACCATAGTGCGACCGAAAACCCAAAATGCAATCTGTAATGCATTTCAGTCTAGACACTTGACCGCGACCGCGACCAAGACCGTCCAGCGACCGAAAACCCGAAATGCACTTTTTCCTTTAAAAAATTATATTTTTATCACTTCACAATATTTTTCATACATTTACATGGAATTATTTCGGCCACAAAATACTGTCTCGCAATTAAATTTATTTATTTTACGAAATTCTTCATATTACATAAACAGAGGAATTTATCGGAATATTACAGACCATGTTTACATAAACCGAACCCAAACTGAACTAATTTTTTTGGCTTTGCTCAGTTTGGTTCCCATTAGATAACTAAACTACTTATTATTATTTTTTTATATAATGTTGTTGCTGGTTCTTAGTATTTTTCTTTCTTTCTGTCTTCGCCAACTAATATTTTTCATATATAAATTTGTTTGGGTAAATGACAAATCAACCATCGTGGTTTGAGATCAATGACAAGTCAACCGCTATGGTATTTTTTTTAATAAGTTAACCACTCACGTATGTTAAAATGACAAATCCAACATCACGTAGACGTTTACCATTAAAAAGCTGGGTGCCAATATCCGAACGCCGAAACGCCCCGCTCCGGCGTTCTGAATTTAGAATGCCTAACGCGGAGGGTTCTGATTTTCTGAAGAATTCAGAACGCCCAACACGGCGTTCTAAAGAATTCAGAATGCCGTTCGGCGTGGGGCGTTCTAATTTTTTGAAGAATTCAAAGCACCTTTCGGTGTTCTGAATTCAAAACGTCGGAGCGGGGCGTTCCGACGTTCGGACGTTGACACCCAACTTTTTAACGATAAACGTCTACGTGATGTTGAATTTGTCATTTTAACATACGTGAGTAGTTAACTTATTAAAAAAAATACTATAATAATTGATTTATCATTAAACTCAAACCACGATAGTTGATTTGTCGTTTACCCAATTTGTTTTTACATGACAAGTGACAACGAAGTTAAACCTTATGTTCTTTGGAAAGAAGTTGACGAAAAAAGAAATGCTTTAGAAACCGCCGACAGCAACAACAATAATAATTATTATTAATCACTGATTAGAGAAGATCCCAAAGGTCATAATCAAGCTTCGTATCGCTCCAACAATGCCTCTCTGCTTCTCCGAAAAAACTATCTCCCACTTCACCGGTCGCCTTCCATGGCTGCACGAGATCAGTCTCACCAACGGGGATCATATAATTTAGACTGTTCCCTTCTCCTCCACCCCCAACGACCTCTTCCAGCACAGTCTCCCACCACTCTTTCTCCTTCTCCGGCGGCCATGGATCTGAAGCTAGAGCATGAGATGGAGACGGAGATGGAGATGGAGATGGAGATGGAATGTTGGGTCGTTCTTTTTTCTGGGTGGGTTCTTGCAGTCGAGACTTACACTTCAGAATGAAGCTCTTCGAGAAGGTCCGAGGTTGGGGCCTTATCACCTCGGTTCTAGAGAAAGATTTGGTGCATTTTGAAGCCCGTCTCTCTCTAGAAATTACTTCCTTTTTGCGTATATGGGTGTTCCAGTAGTTCTTCACATCGTTTGCTGTTCTTCCTGGAAGTCTTCCGGCGATCATTGACCATCTACATTAAAAAACCCACCAAAATTTTACATATTGGATTGGAAGGTGGTAACCTCGGAGGATCTAGGTGTGGAGCTGGTAGGACGAAGTCCGCCATTCCCAACAAAGTTATTTAATTGGGCTAACATTGTACCGAAAACTATTTCAATGTTTTTAAAAAAAATAATAATAAAATTGTCAAATAAGAAATCTCATTGACCGACTCCAGTCTCCAATAAGAAATACTTCAATATATGATCAAGACATTATTATTTAATAAGTTTTGTCGACGGGGAACAACAAGAGCATTTTCAACTAGATTGACATCAATCAGCGTTAACAAATAATTTTATATTTTTATATAATATTTTTATTGCCCAAAACCCGATAATTTTGTTAGGCTTTTCAGGTCGTTTTTCGGAAATGATTCCAATCTATGGGGTGAGAGAGAGAGAGAGAGATTTTAAAAAGAAACTTGCCTGTTGCCTAAAAGCTTCTGAAGCTTCATCATGAGATCAACTTCATCTTCTTCAAACTCACCTCTCTTTATATTAGGTTTCAAATAGTTCAGCCATCTCAATCTGCAACTCTTTCTGCATCTGTTCAACCCTGCAAACATGAGAAATCATTCATGCTTCTGAGAAAAACAGCTTGTTCATACAAATCACGTTATCTCTTTTATTATTTTTTGTGATCATCTGTGGAACTGATTGAACTAGCCTTCCATTTTGATTCAACATAATAACTTAAAAGAACAATGATCAATTTTTTTAGTGAGAGAAAGAGAGATTGCCGGCTCTGAGTGGGATTTTGTGCCAGTTTCCTTCGCCATAAGTTTCGACGCATCGCTTTAGAAGAACATCTTCTGCCTCAGTCCATGCACCTTTTCTCACTCCTACAACGCCTTCCATTCCTCTCTTTCTCTCTCTAGGAAGCGAAAGAACACTAAAAGACTGTCAAATATCGTATGTTCTAAAAAAATGGCCATCAAGTGGCATAAATAGACTCTTTTTTTCTTTTTCTCACCGACGTGCATATTGGACATCCACAAAATGGGAAAATATTGTAATTTTACTCTCGGAAAATGACAGTCAACTTTCAAAGATGAATATATTTGCTAAATTTTAGATATAACTTCTGCTCCTTACATGGAGTTTTGTCATTAATATGCTATTCTTCATTTTAGGTGGAAACTTGCTTAGTTTTATTTTTGGGTTTTATCCTAAAAGGGGTTGAACTACATAGAGAAATGAATTCTATTTATAACATTTTCACTTCTCCCTAACGATATAAGATTATGTATTTCCTATGATATAAGCTAAACCCTCACAATATAGAGAATTTTGGGTCGTCCTTCCTTCAAAAGGTGAACTGTCATAATCTCATCTTCTTGGGGGTCCGACGTTTTTGTCAGCCGCATTTCTGGTTGAACTTTGATTTTGATCCTATTCGTGGAGTCTCTAGTCCCACTAACTATAATATTGTCTCCTCTTTAGGTCAAAGTCCCAATGATTTTATTCTTGAGTTTTATCCAAAAATATATTGTACTACATAGAAATGAGAACTCTACTTATAAATCATTTACTTTTACTTCTCTCAAGCGAAATAGGATTTGCACATTCCCTAATATGTGTCGAGTCCTCACAATTAATATAACCTTGTACCATCTTTGTCACGCACTGCGAGAGACACAAGACAAAATGAAGAACGACCCGACCGGAGAACGAACTGAACCATTCAACCCTTTACTTGATTAGTTTAAATATTAGTTGAGTCAAATTCAATTGGGCTAAAGACGAGGTCCAAAAGATGACATCAAGATAAATTGATAATATAAGTTAAAAATAATAGTGTCACAATGAAATGAGAATAATAAAGTTTTAACACATGTTTATAACAAGATTCAACCTCACAAAGTAAACTTTAAAAAAATAATAATAAAACTAAAATGTATATTGCCAAGCCTAGTTTTGTGTCGGCAACTAATATTATTCTTAATAAAACGTGAAAGGCAAAATTGTTTGAGGCGAATTGACTAAAGTCAATAGGGGTAGAGTTTTATGTTTACCATTAAAGTAATGATATAAGGGAGCATGCCACATATAAAATATTTTTGTAAAATTGGTTTATAAACAAGCAGTAGGGCAAATATTAAAAATATTTCACTATAGTATACATACATAAAATAAGTCTTACTGTACATTATGAAAATTCCAGTGAAAATGGAGCTGTTTACAAACTTCAGGCACACTATGTCATAAACATATACATTAATAACGATGATACTCAATGATCACTAAAGCCAAGAAAATTAAGACCAGGTTTAGGGTTTTACGTTCAGGAACACGATACAGTCAGCTATCTCATTACTTTAGTTGACACAAACTAACACATCGTACAACAGTTGAATGTGCGTAAAGAAAACAGGACCCCTTCATGGGTTGATTAAATTTGGTTCACACGACAAAGATGATCAATAATTTAATGTGCATACTAAAAAAAAAATATGTTTAGTAAAAATACATATATAATAGAAACAAAACTGACGAGTCTTAAAATGAACACATCATTTTATAAAATACATGTTTCAAAATAAGATTTAAAAAAATAGTGCAATGTTGAACATAAAAATAAACTTCTACCTCAACCGATGAATATTAATAAATCATCAAAGTCTAAATCTAAAAGGTCCAAGTAGATGTCAAGCCTCAAAACCTATTATAAATTTATCATTAGTAAGTATAAGAGACTCTAAGGAACTTATAAACAATTACCCGATTCAATTTGGTCCTAGTTGGTTCAGTTCGATCTGGCTTGGTCCTGTTTGGTTCAAGTCGATCTAGTCCGGTCTGGTTCTGCCAAGTCCAATTCTAGTTGGCACAATTGTTATGACAATCTGGCAATCCTTCGATGAAAATCCAAAGTTAAATAAAAAATAGGAGGGGTAGGAGTTTCGAGTTAAATATCAACAAAAAAAAAAATCCGTATAAGAATCCGACTTATCGTCCAAACTCATAACTTCCTTGATTTCCTTTGCGATTATATGTCCAAAAATTTTGTTTCAATGACAATCCTTGGAGTCTTGAATCAAATCCAAAAATTTAAATTAAAAATCCAAAATCTAAGAAGGAAAACGATTTGGGAGAAAAAATTAACTTAACCTCGATAAAGCTTTGATTTCTTGCTACTATTCCTCTCAAGATTTTCAATCCAAAGTCCATATAAGACAATTCGACTCTAGGTTAAATACAAAAAAATTAAAATTCTGAATTTTCTTAATAGATAATACAAAATTTGTATACAATTCCTTCTATCAACTTATCTCTAAATATTTGATGTTGTTTTTATCTCCTAGAAAACAAATTCTTACCCAAAATAGAAGAACTCGACCTCATATTCTCCTTCTTTTCTGGCTTCACATGTTTCTCGCTCTTAAAATACCAATATAATAGGTTTTTGGTCTTAGAAATAATAACTTCCTAATTAAGTTGTTGGTTATCGAGAATTAAAAAAATATATATTTTAATTATTTTTTTTCGTAAATATTAAATTACAATAGCTGCAGCATTTAAGACAATAGAAAAAAATTGATTGTCATACTACCAAATCAACTTGAATTTGATTTGAAATTTTAGCATCATTATCTGTTAGTTTTTAAGTTCCCTCACACGACAGAATTACTAATATTCATAACAATGGTAACGTGCGTAACCTATATATATCATGAAAAATAATTTTAACGTGAAAATAAATGGATCGTTATTATAATATATTATTTTTTGATATAATCTAAAAGATTAAGAAATATACATTTGTAGCTAACTTCACACAGGTACAAAAAGAAAAACTTTGAAAGTAATTTACTCAACCTTTGAAACCTTCGATCTTCTCTGTCAATCTTTTTCACACATGTGAGCGTGATGAACATAATAAGATCACACTCAATATAAGATAGATCATATTCTCAACACATGAGACGATCTATTTGGGTTTAGAGAACACTTCTCTAAAGCCAATATTGAAGACTCACAAAATTGCTCTCAAAGTGGATTCCTTAATCTCAAAGATTTTCAACCACTCATGCTAATAAGGTTGGACCTCTATTTAGAGTGGAACAACTTCATAAAGGTCATTATGATATTTAGAGAAAACCTCTACAGATATTAATCTCCCATTTAAGTTAGAATACATTTATAACAAAAATGTTATGGAAATCAAAAAGTCTTCTTACCATAGCTCAACACTTGACACTATGACATTAACTCAAATTTGACAAAATTTATTTTAAAAACTATTTTCAAAAGTTACTTTTATATTTTTTAATTAATTGAATAATCAATAATTCAATTATTTCATTTAATGAAATATAACAAACATATTAACTATAACAATTTTTGTCATTTTGTCTTAATTAATTGAATAATCAATAATTCAATTGTTCCATCTAATGGGAAAGAATAAATTTATTATTGAGTGTATTAAATAATTAATTAATAATTAATTATTTAATTTTCTTTATTCATTTTTCTATTATTCGAATATTGATAGAAGGTGACGAAAGGACTGATGGACCTATAGTTTTAAGCTCCAATAATATTTTGTTAATTAATGTAAACTCTTTATATTAATTAACAAAATATTATTGGAGCTTAAAACTATAGGTCCATCAATTAACATAATTATTAACTCTAAAATAATTCCACTAAATACTTAGAGCTGCATTCTCAAAAACTATAGAGTATATTTACTTAAATCAATATTCATTGATATAGTCATTACATATTTATTAACCCTCTATTTAGATTCGTTATAGAGCGACGTTTATAATCCATTAATCTCTCATATTGCATCTTTATTCTTGACTACAATTAGTTCTTGATCGATTATGAATTACGCGTCAATTATTCGATCATTGAACTAACAAACAAGGGAATCTATAGAAATGGATTTCATTGTATCGATACTAATATTCTCAACTATTCATTTTAATTCACTCCCAATATTACAAGGTATACGAATAGTAACTCGTACAAAATTTTACCGAGTAAATCAAAGAATAAATTAAAAGTAAATAGGAGTTTGTTAAATAAAACGAATTAAGATCATGCATATATGACCATCATTATAATAAAATTAATTGTTCTATATTTAACGGAAATTATCAGAACAATATAATTTTATCTGGTTCAGTCCTATATAATCATATTATATAAAACATATTTATTTTATGTCACTACATATATAGTCGGGATATGACTATACATGCTTAATGAGATAAACTATATTTATGACTATGACCTATTTGAAGAATCCATACTTCAAATATAAGTTATGGACATATTTTGATTATTACTCTTTATATTTTATCTCACATATATACAATATATATGTTAATAAAAAGTTAGCATAATTAACCAATGAATTTTCTATGAATTTTATAAAATATAATCTAAAATATTAATATAATATCAATCAATATATTACAAAATTGTTATTACATTTGTTTTTTGAGCACATTATCTCACCATTATCTATGCATCCCCCACCTATTTTTATTTACACTTTTTGATATGATAATCTAATTTTTTATAACCTTTGAACCAATAATATTTTCAAGTTTTATCCATTGAAAAGGCCTTGATTTGACAAATTCAAAGTAAAGTAATTGATTTTAGGGAAAATAACAAACCAACTATAGTACTTTGCGATCAATGACAAGTCAATCATTAAACTATTTTTACTAACAAGTTAACCATTGAACTATAAAAAAAAGTCTCCACTAACATCGCTGTTACGCTTGCCGTTAAAAGCTTTGATTTCAATCTGCGAGGGATCGTGTAGTAATCCACTGTGGATTGAAGACGATCCACAGTGGATTGATAAGAAGAAAATTCATTTTTTTCACCTAGAGAAATGGTAAATCTTTACAGATCGATAATTCTATCCATTTTCAACGGTTTTGGACGCTTGAGTACTTGTTTTCCATCATTTTCGCAATGCACAGGTAGAAAACATATGTTTTGTCATTCGATGCTTATCAGAGTAGATTCAGGCAGGAAAAAAATGAAATCGTTTCATCTTTCCGCTTTCCTCTCCTATTTGCCCAAATTTCGCAACACATTGCTTCGCCATGAAAATGCTATCTGTAGACACCATGATACAACGCCATTTTTGAAGACGTGTTGCGCATGTGTGTTATGAGAAGATCAACATGACTTCTGCATAAAACACTTGCGACATTAGGGAGAAACCGTCGTCTGAATGTGCGGAGCTTCACAATTTTGAATTGTGTAATGGAAATTGGAGAAATTAGAAGTATTTTTAGCCCTTGAAAGTGGGACAAGGTGCCTTTGGCACCTTGCCAGCGCGTAGATCTCGAAAAGTTATGTGAAATCAAAAAAAAGTTTGTCCAAATCGGTCAAATGAGCACAAAGTTATGGTCTTCCGAAGTTTTCATGTAAACAATCTCATTTTTTTCTGTCTGAATCTATTCTGATATACACCGAATGACAAAACAGATCTCTCATACCTGTACATCACGAAAAAAGATGAAAAATGAGTCATAAAGCATCCAAAATCGTTGAAAATGGAAAGAATTATCGACCTGCAAAGATTCACTGTTTCTCTAAGACGAGGCACGATGATCTACGGCAGATCGTGGTCAATCCGCTGTAGATCGACGACGATCCTTTTGCGGATAGACGATGATCCTCTGCAGATCGATGACGTTCTTGAGTTTTATTTTTAAAAATATTGATAATCGGTGGATTAGTACACGATCCGCCGCGAATCGAAATCAAAATGTTTAACAGCAAACGAAGTAGCGATGTTAGAGGTAAATTTTTCTTATAGTTTAGTAGTTAATTTGTTAACAAAAATAGTTTAGTGGTTGACTTGTCATTGATCGCAAAATACGATTGTTGATTTGACATTTTTCCTTGATTTTAGAAAACCAAGAGTAATATTTTTCTTTAGGGAAAATGACAAATCAACCATCGTGGTTTGCGGTCAATGACAAGTCAACCACTGTGGTATGTTTTCTAACAAGTTAACCACCAACGTATGTGAAAATGACAAATGCACCATCGCTGTCCGTAAAAAAAAGCTGATGGCCCCACCATGTATGCCTGGACGCCGGCGTCCAGGCAATTTTGGCCTGCACGCCGCGGCGTCCAGGCAATTTGCCTCCAGGCCATTTGCGTCCCTCTGTTAAGTCAGGTGAATTAATTCAGCAGAATACATAATCCGAGTGGTCTGCGATATTCGCATGTATTCTATCGTTTTCCCTTATTAGCTAACCCTAGAGAAGTCTGAGCTGCGCTGAACCGAGTAGAGAAAGGGATTTTGGAAAAGTTGAAGAATTTGTTGGAAAAAATGGCATCTTGGAGTGTTACAGAAGGTGGTATTAACCGTGAAGCTGAAGTGGGCCCTTCAGAGACATTATTGGCCAATAAGGAGGTACGTGGCTTTGGAAACGAAGTTGCTATTATTTTGCATTTTGTCTCAGCAAATTTAAACGAAGAAGACGATGAGGAACTCCGATCAGCATGCCAATCCACTAGTGATGAAGAGATGGACATGGCAGAGAGTAGATTGAGATGCCAACCAGAAGCAGAGTGCACATTTGTTGGTATGGGGCTAGGCAAAAAATATAGTTCCTTGAATAAAATTAGAGAAGAAATTGTTGATTATGCAATGGATAATGGGTACGGGATAAAATTCACCCACAGTGATGCGCATCGATTGAGAGCTGCTTGTCAAGAAGGGTGCATGTGGCGGCTGCACGCCTCACAAATAAAAAATGAAATGACGTTTCAAATAAAGATGTACAACGACGTTCACACATGCTCCAGACAAATGGAAAGCCGCCATGCCACAGCCAAATGGGTGGCAACGCATTACTTGGACAGATTTAAAAGTCAGGCCGACTGGGCCATATCTTCCATAATTGAGACTGTTAGGAAGGACTTCAACGTCAACATTACTTCCAGCCTTGCTAGAAGGGCAAGAAATGCGGCTAAGAAAATTAACGAAGGGGATGCCAATGAGCAATACAAGCTCATATGGTCCTATGCTGAGGAGATTCGGAGGTCGAATCCCGGAAGTTCACTGCGTGTTGACCTCGATATGAGTGTATTTAAAAGGATGTACATGTGCTTGGATGCATGCAAAAGGGCAGTGCTGAATGGTGGTAGACCTGTTATTTGTTTAGATGGCTGCCACTTGAAGGGAGCGACTCCGGGGCAACTGCTTACTGCTGTCACCATCGACGGGAACGATGGTATGTACCCGATTGCTGTCGCAGTCGTTGAAGCAGAAAATAGGGCTTCATGGAGCTGGTTTCTAGAATTGTTGCTGGACGATCTAAACAGCCCATCTGGCAATGGGTGGACGATCATTTCTGATCGACAAAAGGTAAGGTGTTATTCACTGCTTTTGCATTATGTGTTTATGTTTGTCATATATTACCAATGTCTGTCTCATATTATGCATCTTTGCAGGGACTAGTGCCAGCTGTGAGAGAGGTGGCATGGCAAGCAGACCAGAGGTTTTGCATCCGACACCTGTATGCCAATTTTCAAAAACAATTTAAAGGCAAGTTGTTGAAAGATGCAATGTGGGCTGCATCAAGAGCCACAACAGTGAGGCAATTTGAGAAAGAGATGGCCAAGTTACGTGTTCTTGACCTGGCGGCCCATGAATATTTATGTGGAATAGAGGCGACATGCTGGGCCAAACATGCCTTCTCTTCGATCCCAAAGTGCGACATAAGCCTCAACAACCTCAGCGAGTCCTTCAATGCCTGCATCCTACCCGCCCGGGACAAACCAATTCTAAGTATGTTCGAGATCATTCGAAAGGGCATCATGGGTAGGATCGTAAAAAAATATGAAAAGATGGCTCAGTCGACCGAACGGTTGTGTCCAATGATCAGCAACCGCCTCGCCAAAGTACAACATGCCAGTAGAAATTGGAGCCCTCAGTTTGCAGGAGCTGCCCAGTTTGAGGTCAGCAATGGTACCGACATGTACGCTGTTGATTTGGAAAGGTGTACCTGTACATGTTACCGGTGGGAGTTGACCGGCATCCCGTGTGTGCATGCAATCCCGTGCATTCACTTCATGAGGAGATCTCCTGAGGATTTTGTGCATTGGTGCTATCACCGGGAAACATACATGGTGATGTACTCCCACTTTCTCCGCCCCCTTAATGGACCAATCGAGTGGCTTCCTGTGACGAATCTTGATCTAATTATCCCACCGCCTTTTAAAAGGCTTCCAGGAAGGCCGCGCGTCCGTCGAATACGGGATGTGGACGAGGCCCCCAGCCGGACAGTGCTAAGCAGAAGACATTTGAGCGTCACGTGTGGGCGGTGTGGTAGTGTGGGGCACAATGCCCGCACGTGCGAAGGGGGAGGCCAATCCAGTGCAGGGGCTGGCAGTGGCAACACAGGGAGAGGCAGAGGCGGCAGAGGAAGGTCGGAGGACACCTTTATGGGGTTCAGAGTTCCTGATATAGTTCATGAGACGCAGGTCCGTGCATTATCACGTTATGCTTTCAATTGTTATTTGAAATATGCTCATTTCCTTTTCAATGTGATCTGCAGGAGTCTGATACGGAAGGTCCTCCCACACAAACGTACACAAATGTGGACCTTAACCTGCCGTGATACAATTGTTTTTTCTTTCGACAAATGTAGATGACAGTGAAATGGCACTGATGTAAAGTTGTGTTTTTCTGATATAAAAAGAAGTTTTGCAAATTCAAAGTTTTGGGTTACTAAGTTAATGTTTTTTTTTTCAATTCCAGGGGCGTTACAACTAATCAATTGACCTGACTTCATAATTTTTTAAAAATTTTGACATAATATGCCTTGTTTCTTTACTCCCCCAAAGCTACTCTCGTACATCCTGCACAAAAAATAATCCCAAACAGTTCCAGTATCATCCAAATCATCCACTAAATGTAAATTATACATAACATCTTTTTAACAACATATCATTGACCTACACTACGCCTTCTTCTTCCTGGTCGGTTTCGGGCGCAAATCCGTGATCAGGAACGACAAGTGCGGGTCAAGAAATACTCTATCTGCTCCGGCGAACAACGGCCCCTCATACTCAAAGGTTGGAGGTTCGTGCAGGTGGAATTGTTCCTTAATTTTGCATTTTCCTATCACCTCCATCCCCGCAGGGGTACACCGGAAGACGCCGAACGGCCTGTAATGCAAAGGGAACAATTACGTGGAAAGCAATATTAAGAATGTACACAAGGGAAACTTCTTACCGCTGTTTTTCGGTGGGAGCTACGATAATGGATATGGATTCCGGCAGTAATTTCTGGTACGCGTATTGCTGGTGCAGGTCAACGGACGACATAAAACAATCATGTTTCGGGTGTGTCTGCAATGTAAACAACGCATTATATGATATCAATGTAAACTGGAGACGCGAGCTGAATACTTACGTGAATCCACCCTACGGTGAGTAGACCGTGTTCATGTTGATGTCTGAACACATGTACGTCTGCGCCGTCGACCGCATAGCACTGCATATAAGTTTGGATGAGTACTTAGATAAAAGCTTATAAACTAGCACACAACGAAGGCCTCTCACAGTATCTGCCGTGCCCTTCTGCTCCGGGAAGATGATGTCGCTGACGACGTACTCATTGTCGGTCAGCTTTCCCCCAAGAATTGCGCATGTCTCAATGTTCCTTCGAAGATTACCCTGACAATAATCCTTGAACTTACTCATCAAATCATGAGCCTGCAACCAAAATGTCAAAAAAGGGTGAGCGTAAACATTAATGAACACACATATATACGGAAATGAAAGACATACCACGCGCACAGTTCTCAGGGGCGGCGGCTCCAGAGGCACCGCTGGAGGAATATGTTGGCTGCTTCCAACAGGGTTGCTGCCAATTAAAAACATGTCATTACATGAAACAAAATAAAGTAACAAAGTGGAATTAGCGTTCAACGGAATTAACTTACAATCAGAATGTCGTATCAGGTGCGTCTGAGGAGGATGACGCGGATGCAAAATGGGGTGATCGCCTGTCACCTGGGTTAAGGGCTGCCACCATGTCACGATGCCAGTCGGCAGATTGCATATGCCATTGTTGTGCTATGGCCCACCTATCTTCTGCGAGCTTGGCCGCTTCTTGTATTTGGACCTGTTGCATTTGCAGCTGCTCTTGCATTTTTTGCGTGTGGGTCATGGACATATGGTGGAGCTCCTCCATCCTGCTCATCCAAGCGAACGTCTCATCAGGCATCGAACTAAAATGAGATGCCTGAGGAGGAGGAGGTTGTTCAGGAAACGGGACTGAATGTCTTGGCTCTGACCGGGGTGGATGTCTTGCTTCCTTCTTTGACTTGCGCATCCATTCCCCTCCAGTTTGGGTGATCCCCATTCGGTCCACTAATGAATTGTTGTAAATGTCATTGACGGACTCTTCAATTCTAGGTTCCGTCTCCGGGATGGGGACCCCTAACTGCTCAACGATACTCTGGATGAGCCAGTTGTACGGCAGTGACTTCGCTGAGTTGTTTAGCACCTCTTGCATGTGGCTCAGGATGATATATCCGATGTCCACCTTTTGTCCCGTGAACACCTTCTCTAGCATGTAGAGATCCATGCTGGTAACAAGGTCTCGATGCCCATTCCGGGTAAAATTGTGTACGTCATTATCAGATGGATCAATCGGGCTAAGACATTCAACTCCTTGCCCTTTGGCTTGCTGTACTCGGCAACCTCGGGATCCTGATGCAACAATCTAATCACCTCTAACACACGTCCTTGTTTGACGAATGGTGGCGCCCGAGACATCTGATAATATTCATCGCTTGGCTCCTCCAACACACATCCAAGCATAATGTTCACATCATTGGCCGTGAACCTGACCTCATGTCCAAAAATATATGTGTGCACCTCTAAGGGTTGGGTGGAGATGCTCAGATTTGCATAGAACAATCATATAACTCGCTCGCAATAACTGCCCCTCATCCGGCACAACCCGGCTAACCCAGCAGCCTCAAGCATACGATCAATTCCCATCGCTGCGAATGAGTCCAAATCTACTATCTTGGACACAATAATGGTACGGCGTTGGATATCTTCTACGAACCGTGCTTTGCAATTCCGGTTCCAATATAGTTTCGACCTTGAACCCACTTGAACGGGTTGGATCGGGTCGTTGGAGAAGCCGGCTTCTCCTTCTTCAGGCTCAGCGGTTTCTTCCACCGCCGCCACTACATCGGCTTCGAACGCCGCAGTTTGAACAGGTTCAACTGCCTCCATCGTTGCCTTCCCACGCTTGGAGGTCAATTTCTTAATCTGGGATTGCATTCTGATAGTTGAGAGTAATTCACCAACCTGCAATATAATAACCCACACAACATGTCTCAGTTAGTTGTCCAATTTTTTTTTTTTTGGCGTCCAGGCCAAAATTGCCTGCACGCCGCGGCGTCCAGGCCAAAAATTGCCTGCACGCAGCGGAAATGTGACCGGCGCCGAAGAGACTTCGAAGAAACTTCGAAGAAACGCAGCAAATCTACTTCAAATCAACATATACACACAAATCTACCTCAAATCATCAACATATACACACAAATCTACCTCAAATCGTCGTCGGACGTAGCTCCTCTCCTCTCTTCGTCGCACGCAGATCCTCTCCTAGTCGCACGCAGCTCCTCTCCTCGTCGCAAGTCTGTCGAGAGTTGTAGATTAGGGCTTGAAATTTGGGCGAAATTGGTTTAAGTATAAATTTTTTTTTTTTTTTTTATTTCAAAATCATTTTGGCCTGGACGCCGCGGCGTCCAGGCCAAAATTGCCTAGACGCCGCGGCGTGCAGGCCAAAATTGCCTGGACGCCGTGGCGTCCAGGCATACATGGTGGGGCCATCAGCTTTTTTTTACGGACAGCGAT
Source organism: Begonia loranthoides (assembly GCA_022433065.1). Classification (NCBI taxonomy): domain Eukaryota; kingdom Viridiplantae; phylum Streptophyta; class Magnoliopsida; order Cucurbitales; family Begoniaceae; genus Begonia; species Begonia loranthoides. The sequence continues at coordinate 5,166,770 of CM039485.1, forward strand.
GGTGCATTTGTCATTTTCACATACGTTGGTGGTTAACTTGCTAGAAAACATACCACAGTGGTTGACTTGTCATTGATCGCAAACCACGATGGTTGATTTGTCATTTTCTCTTTTCTTTATTTAATTGATTTTTGTAATTTCACCCTATATATTTTAGTAATATCTGTAATTTATTTTTATTTTGGAAAAATAAATAAGAAATCACTAATTAATTTGTGAAGTAAGACATATAATGATGAGCATCGTATTTCACATCATAAGTCGAAATAATTGAAGATATGCAATTATTCTGTGGAATGTGACAAATTACTCAACAAAAACACCAGGCCAAAAAATTTGGTTCAGAAAGTGCACATGCTTTTTGAAAACAGTACGACGTTGGCTACATCATGCAAGGCTAACAGCTAATACAAACGTGCATTATATGCTTGCCAATATCCTATAAATGTATGCGCAGATTCTTTTGTCGGAAATATTCACTATATCCCTTGCTAACAAGTCACAAAAATATTTTGTGTTAGCCAATCAAACACATTATGAGCTGTGAATTATTGTAACACATTGTAAAATTAGTTAGATTTATAATTGTGGGGTCACTTAATGGTTCAAGTATAATATTGTCTGTTTTGAGCCGAATTTTGCACGATTTTATTCTTGGGGTTAGCTCAAAACGCGTTGTACTATATAGAAAAAATAACTCTTTTATAAATCATTCATTTTTCACTCACCCAAGCAATGTTAGATTGTGCACTCCACTGGTATAAGGGCCCTCACAATCAACAACATCTTGGGTCGTCTTTGTTTTCATTGTCACGTCCCCAAGGAAACTCGAGACAGAAAGAGAAACGAACCGATCTGAAACGGATCAAACCGTTCGACCTTCACTTAAATCCATAATTAACAAAAGAAGAGTTAAACTATACTTGACGAGCCAGACCCAAAATTTAAAAGTCCAGTAGTGATAATAACAATAGTGTATAAAAGAAAATAAATTAAAATATCTCGTTCAGGAAAATCTCCAAAATCTACTCTTGCAGCAGCAACTGAGAGTCACTATGAATATTTCCTGAGAGGGAAAGTCATTATAGGGCGATTCAACTAAACTCAGTAGAAATTAAATCTTATATTCAACAAATGAATAATAGAATTATGTGTGTTTTCCCATTATTATTTCTAAACAATTCAATATTTAAGGAAAGTAAAGACAAGTAATTAAGTATGTGACAAAATTAATAATGACAATACTCAGGTGATCGCAACAGCCAAACAAACTCTGATCAGGTTTAGGGCTTTGCGTCCAGGGACACGGCACATATAGTTGTCTCATTACTCTAGTTAACAATAATGCATAAAAATAAAGGTAAATGTAATTTAACAAAACATTAAACTTAAAATGTTCAATGAAGAAATTGTACGTTTTACAGTCAAGTGTGATTAAAACAATTTTCTGATTTAAAGAAATCAAATTCAAAACATTGTCATGATCACTTGATGGTTCTTCTTGTAACAACCCGGTGTTTATTTATTTTAAAATCGCATGAAATTTAAAACTTTTTCTTTTATAAAAATCAAAGTGAAACTTTTCATATAAAAACCTATCGTTAAAACTTTTTACTTAAAACATTTATTAATTTCAGAAGAAGTAATGAATATCCTTTTTATAAAACGCAGTGGAATTTAAAACAAAACATTAAAGAATATTAAATAATTCACAAACCATTTTACAAACTATTTCCTTTTAAAACTCTTTAGCCCAGCCAACCACAAGATCCGCCCGTTCAAATCCTTCATCAATTGTCTTTGACATGCTCACCTGTTTTCTCGTACGATACCTACATCACAAGACCTAAACTAATGAGCCTATTGCTAGTAAGTGATAAAAGAAAACGAAAGGCAGATATGATGCATGTTCACGCGATGCATTACAGAGGGGATCCGTATCTCATCTGCTAGTTTGGGACGATGGGTAAGTCAATTGATTTCGTGGCTTAACCTGTGTTTCTTATGGGGAACCACGCCAATCGGGGTGTCACCATGAGCCATACCCAGTCGTTTTGTTGAAGACGTTGGGGTTTCAGAATGGGGTAAAGGTGAACCCTAGCTTCTACGTAGCTAACTCTAAACCTACCACTCCCTACGTGGAAGGAATACTACCGTATGGAAATGTCACCGATCATCCGAACCCCCACACGCGCCTATTTACATAAATTAAGTATGTCATATAATATGCCTATGAGAATACCTACAGTCCTATATGATCGTACAAATGTCTAATAAACATATAATTAAAAGAACACACAACATGCAAATCCTAACTCTTGCGATGTAGGGTCTAAAGACCAAAACTCAGTAAGTATCAACTTACCTAGCGTCCGAAATGCACATTAGCCCAAAATCTTCATTCTCCTTTCTTTAATACCTTCAAAGCTATTAAATAACCCATAATTAAATCACGTCTTATGAACCTTACTTCTAGGACACATTATCTTCACATTTCCACTATCTTAACATGTACAACAGAATAGCAATAACCCACGATAGTTGCTCATTCCATCAATGTGACAAGATAATATTTCACAATGCTAACTTTTCATGATAAAGTCCTTTATGCGAATGTAATAGAGCTCAACCATAATTCCAACATCTTCATCATTTGAAATCAAGACTCATAATACTATTCCAATTAACTGGGCATTACTCAATCCAGGTCTAGCAATGATTAAGATGCAGAACCAAACTCTAACTCACCAAAGAATAAGAATCCATCCAAGTCTAATGAGTAGGAACTAAAATACAGAACCAATATGCAGCAATTCATTTTCCACAACAACAACCAAGTACGCAGTAATTCACCTAACTAATTTAATTAATCACAATCAAACTCCTAACTTCTTCACAAGCAGCAATGACCATACAACCAAGCTTCATCAACAATCAATAATTCACCACAATTAGCCAACACAGATCAAGGATAACCAGAAGATCAATATACCTGAAATCAGATGAGAACCAAGAGAAGAAAACAGGTTGAACTCCCCTATTTTGAAAATCCTCTAGAGAACAATCGGTCTTCCCTCCACCTCCATTTTTCTTCACTGCCAATCCAGAGTAACTTTCACCTTCATTTTTCCATCTCTCAGTCATAACTCTCAAATTCTTCAGAGAGTCTCACGGCACATCCCCATCCAAATGAGACCGAGAACATCCAACAAAACAAAGAACATTCAACAAAGAGTCAATTTCCCACGATAGGTCAAAGTCCCAAAACATGGATCATTAGTCAATAAAACCTAACAACCGTAGCTAATTTCCCAAAAATATTGCATTGATCAGTCAAGGAAAATTAACCCACAAGCAGAAGTAAAGAAACTCTTCTTACCAGTACTCCCGAGAGCAATCTAGTAGCTTCACAAGAGCTCCCTCACCTTCATCTATTTCTTCTTTCCTCGCATCCCCATCACTCTGTAATTCTACAGAGTACCTCCTGCTACACTTCACTGCTGCCACTCATATATTCCCGAGGAGAAGACTTCAACGCTGGGGGATAATTGTACATATCAAGGAGAGTGGTCCAACCTAAGGCTGCCTCGTGGAAAAGCTTCCACAATCTCAGGGAGAGCTGGGCACGACAGTGGTAGGCTAAAGAGGAGAGGAATTTGCATGAGGAGTGCGAAATTGAAGAGAGAGAAGGGAGACTCAAATAAATTTTCGCAGATTTTTGACTTTTCGGACGAGACCATTCGTCCGAAATCTTTTTCAGACGGGACCGGGGCGTCCGAAAACACAAAATATCGAATACAGATTCGTCTCCACAATGTCCACATCGTTTGCTCCAGATTTTGGACAAGACTGAGGAGTCCAAAATCTCCAAAAATTGTCCTGAGTCAAATCGGACGATGGTCTTCTTCGTCCGCTACCGTTCGAATTGTCCCAGAATTGTACAGATTCAATGCGGACGCGAATCCTCTTTGTCTGCTTCGTCCGCAAGTCGTCCGAATTGTCCCAAAGTTGTATAGATTCAATGCGGACGCGAACCTTCTTCGTCCGCTGTCGTCCGCAATCGTCCAGAAGTCACTCTATACACTTTTCCTTAAAATTTCTCACTTTAGTTTATTTTCTAATATTAACCCTATACTTTTCAAACATAAATTTACGCGTACCTTCAAGCAACATGACATAATTATCATCCAATAAACTCCCATAAATTATAATCTAACAATTCCTTCCTCGGTAATACCCCGATAATTATTCGACTAATTCGTACACTCCCAACTCCTTTTCCAATTTATCCTTTTTAAACTCCAATAAAAAGTCAGGGTATTACACTTCTATTCAATTTTTGGATGGTCTTCTCAATCCTGCATTTTTTATTTGTTGGGTCGAATTTAATATCATAGTTTTCTTCCAAGCAAAAGGGAGTTTCTCGATCCAACACTGAGTCTAAATAGAGGAGCATAGCCAATGGAGCTGCCGAAATAGCTTGGATGCAATCTCAATTTGGTGATTTAGATTTGAAAACTTCTACACCTATTATCTTTTTTGATAACCTAAGAGCAACATACTTGGCATCTAATATGGAGTTTCATGCTTTTGTTAGGGACCAAGTGACAAACAAATCTTTGTAGGTCAAATTTACGTCTTTGTCTAAGCAAGTGGTTGATGCACTTACAAAGCTGTTGTTGATCTCCAAAGTTTTTAGCTAAAAATCAATGTTGTCGGTTCTTTCGGCTGTTGATCTTGCAGGGGATGGTAGCATAACATGATCATTGCATATGGTAACAAATTGTAAAATTAATTAGAACTAAAATATCTTTTGCAATGTACATAAACCTCACTATAAATTTTAAAAATGTGTGCTTAATACGATATAACATCTTCTTTCCTTTGTATTATTCTTCTTATCAAATCTTTTACTATTAAAATCCACGGGCAATAGGAAGTTGGCCTCCCAACTAATTTAGAGGATAAATAAAAATAAGTTTTTTCTCAAAAAACTAATATTGATTAATCAGTCTAAAGTCAATTATTTCATTTGTAAAAGAATAAATAACAATAATAGAGAAACGACTTAATTACTTTAAAACTAAGATAAAATAATTTTAGATGTGTGGAGTCTTTCAGTGTTTTCAGTATAATATTATTTATTTTATGTCGAATTTTGCACGATTTTGTTATTAAGATTAGTCCAAAATATATTGTACTAAGTATGAATGATAACTCTACTTATAAACTATTTACTTTTCACTATTTCAAACAATATGAGATTATACACTTAATTAATTAGTGTGTACTGAGCAATCACAATTAATTTTATTGTAAGTCATTCTTATCTTAATAGTACTAATTACCACAAATAATGACAGAAATTACAATCATTGAGTTGACGATCTCCTTTCCACCAATAACACATGGTAAAATCGAGCAATCAATGCACAAATCATTACTCAATTGATAGTAAAAATTAGCTTTTTCTTCAGTTTTTTGTGTCAAGTCCTTGTTGCACGAATCTCGGGACACAATATCTGTATTATTAACTCAAAGACTATCTACTACAACTCAACTTAATTTGCTTTTGCAAAGTAGATAAAGCCATAAAATGGGCGTTCAATCCAACGAACTCTTCTTTTTGACTAGGTGGAGCATTCTACTGTACTGACGTCTGCCAATACCTTACTGGCTTCATGACTGTTGGTAAACTCTTTGTAAAATCCACAACTTTACTATAAGATCATTTTTATAAATAAATGAGGTTTATTTATGTCCTAATTAATTTTAATTTTTATAATTAAGTAGCGAGTCAAAAATAATAATTTTTTGTCAAGGGTTATAAAATGTAAAAGAAAATTACTGCAACAATTAAAAATCATAATTGTGGAGTCTCTCGGTACTTATAGTACAATATTGTCTACTTTGGATCATAGTCCGCACGATTTTATTTTTGGGGTTAGCTCAAAACGCGTTGTGCTAGATAAGAAAGAGAACTTTACTTATAAACTATTCACTTTTTACTCTCCCAATCGATGTCGGATTGTGCACTTCCACTAACATGAGTTAGGCCCTCACAATCAACAATATATTTGGTCGTCCTTACTTTCATAGGGCGAGCTGTCATAATAATAGTGTTATGTAATTTTAAATTATATAAAAGATAATATTTTAAATAATGTTTAGATAATTGAGAGGAGGTTGATTTTTTGACGTTATATTCAAATTCTAACATCTAGATCTTGGCCTTCTATCAACGTTCTGCAAAGTCACTTTCATTTTCTACTAGACAAGATTGGCATCTAATCTCGAGGTCTATCTTGAGATGATATAACATCTCCGACACTTTGATTTACCCAGTTCTATAAACATTTCAAAAATAACTTTTAGTTTTTGAAAATACCTATTTAATTCTCATATTACAATGTTATTTATTTGACTATTTTGAGTCAAATTTAGTGCAATTATTCATCTCCATATTTCTCTGAGATTATGCAATTCTTTTTAATATGGGTGGGATTTTTACATTTATCTAATATTGGGTTGTATTTTCTTCGTAAATTGGGCCTTTACGCAAAATACAATAAGTGCTTCTTTATAAATAGGAAAAACATATTTAAATTTGTGGCTGGAAGTTCAACCTTATGCTTTTACTTTTTGGAAAGAAGGCGATGAAATGGTGCAGATGGACAAAAAACAACGACAATAATTACTGATTACAGAAAATCCCAAAGTTCACTATCCAACTGTATATCGCTCCAACAAATGCTCTGTGTTTCGCCTGAAACACTGTCTCCCACTTCACCTGTCGCCTTCAATGCAATGGCCGCTCTAAATCAGACGCACCAACGGGGATCATATCACTGAGACTGTTCCCTTCCCCTCCACCTTCAGGGACCTCTGCCAACACAGTTTCCCACCACTCTTTCTCCTTCTCCGGCGACCATGGATCTGAAGCCAGAGCATGAGATGGAGATGGAAACTGAAATGAAATGGTGGGTGGTTCTTTTTTCTGGGTGAGTTCTGGCAGTCGTGACTTACACTTCAGAACGAAGCTCTTCGAGAAAGTCCGAGGTTGGGGCCTTATCACCTCGGCACTTAGAGATTTGGCAAATTTCGAATCCTCTCTCTCTCTAGAAAACACTTTCCTTTTGCGTAAATGGGTGTTCCAGTAGTTCTTCACATCGTTGGCTGTTCTTCCTGGAAGTCTTCCGGCAATCATCGACCATCTGCATCATAAACATTTACCCGGAACAAATTTATTTTATTTTTGTTTAATTATTTAATATCTATATTAACTGGACTGACAATTATATTCTCTGCGTAAATTTCTTCCATCATCTGACATTATTCATGTCTTTATCATAGTAGTGCCCCTACAACAAGCAGGTATTGGACATTTTCGGACAATCTTTGCTTTTACACAACCTGTTTACTATGTTTGTCGGGTTTCTACGTGTAAAGCTTGAAAAGACTTGATGAGTTTAAACATGTGACAAGAGGGCAGACCCAACAACAGTCAACCTAGACCGACAAGTCAAGAGTTAAAAAAATAGCAAATTAAACGAGTCTAATAGTATATATATTATTTGCTTATAATATATATTATTATAAACTTAATACAAAGGATATTTAGAAGGAAAAAAAAATGCTATAAGTGTATAAAAAAGTTCTGTAATTAAATTTACAATATTTATTTATACTAATATCTATAATACATTATCAAGTAATTAATTAAAATTTTACATTACTTATTATTATTATATTAAGAAAAATATATATGAAATAGTTATATATAATAATAATAAATACATGATTAATTATATTTCTCACTCAAAAGATGACCGAAAAGATAAGAGAGTGAAGATATAAATATGAGAGAACATAAGATGGAGCATAATATAGAGGATAAAAGGCCTTAGGCCTATTTGAAATGGTTTGTCATGGGTTGACATATCTTTTGTTTGGTAAAATTGATTAATTTTAAAGTTTTTTTTTTAAAAAAATAAAATTAGATAATAATAATTAAAAAAAATTAAAAATTTTAAAAGTCAATGGAATTGGCCTAACATCGGGAGGGGGCTAGTGTGAGCAAATTTTTGAACTCGGGTTGGCTCATTTAAGTGAACTAAACAGGCTCGACCAGATTATTGTAGTGAGTCGAATCATTTTGTTTTACACTATTTTGTAATGTTAAATCGTAAAAAAGCATAATGTGAAAACATTTTGGTATGATCGCTTAAGAGTTTTAGTCTTGTTGTCCACTTTGAATAGAATCATGTACAATTTTATTTTCGAGTTTTATTTCAAAACGCGTACTATGTTACAAGAAGAAATCTAATTATAAACTATTCTGATACAAGATAGTGTTACTTTCATTGCATGAGTTGAGTCATCATAATTACCTAATTTTAAGTTGCTTTTGCTTTCATAGATGTAAAATTTACATTTTACTAATCAAAAACTTCCCCATTAAATTGAATTTTTTGTCATTATCTCTAACTGGTCATTGAAATTAATTAATCTCCAAAGCATGGTTAATTATCATTAAGATTTAACCTTCGGATAAAATTAGACTTAAGTGCACTAATTAGATGATAACTCTAATTATTGAAAGACAATATTGTAGATATCTTTCTAGATAATTTGTTAGTTATTATTTAAATTTCCAGCAAATGGTAACCCCAAATTGAAAAGAATTACATAAATTAAAAATAAAGAAATACATGAATTAAAGGCCGCACCACCATTTGTTCATCAAAATTGAGAGAGGAAGAGTGAGAGAGATCCGTTCAATCTGAACGGTTGATGCACTGATTTCTAGCTATATACAACGGTTCCAGAAGATATGACTGACTAATCCAACATTTTATTCCAATTGCAAAAGATTTATGGAAAATCTGAATTCGAGCTCTAAACTCGAAATCGTTGAATTTTGCTCCTAAAATTTGGTGTTATGCAATTTTATATGAGATGTTGGACTCAAACAATACCGATTGGGAATCTAAATCAAGTGGGGGTGAGAAGTCTTTTAGTGCTCATAATACAATATTATTCGTTTTGGACTGAATCTCGTAGGTTTTATTCTTGGAGTTAGCCAAAAACGTGTTATACTAGGTATGAAAAAGAACTCAATTTATAAACTATTCACTTTTCACTCTCTCAAGCAATGTGGAACTGTGCACCCATTAGTATAGGCTGGACCCTCACAATAAACATCAACTTAGGTTGTCCTTACCTTCACGTGGCGGGTTGTCACAATGAGAATCATAGTTTAAGTGAAACTAGATTCTTGATATCGAGTGAGTCCCACGGCATCCGATTCATAGTGCCATTTGCCGCGAGGAACTCTTGAAGAAATCCAGTAGCATTGCAATACTAGGAGAGTAGAGCCACAATGCTGGATCATTTTTCAGCACACACAAACTTTTTCCAATTGTTGGGTTGCAACATTGAGTAATAATTTTGTTTACGATCACGTGTATGCCCGTGCAAACATGTGTGGCACCAAGGATCTAAGGCCATGCCAAGGGTGCCACAAAGGCAAGGAATTTGGGACCATGACATAAGGGACATTTTATGGACACCACAGTGCTAGAGACGATTCGTCCCAAATTTGAGAATTTACTGTAAATGTTTTCATGAAATGAGTTCTATCCATGTTGTCAAATCCACTAATGTCACTAGACATTATAAATGCTTCAAAATTGTACATTTATAAGTTTTGGGTTTTGTGAGATTTATTAGTTGAATTTGGGTTTGAGTAGAGTATTGGCACAATAGCAGAGGATGAGAGGCGAATAAGAGGAAGGAAGTTTAAATTACTATTTTGCATCATAATTTTCAAAACGTATATTCATATATAACATAGATAAACAAGAGAATGTCATGTCTCACAACCCATCGGTTTTTATTTTAAATGGATACAAGTTTTTTCATTTTTATCTTTCTACACTAAATAGTAAACAGGCATGAACCAGTTGCAATAATCGAGATTTGTTTATGAGACGCGATAGACCAAATCAAGATTGTTGTGCACCTACAACACGATGAGTGTGTGTTTTCATGTTGCACGATAATGTTGAACTCCAATAGTTAAAAATTTTTTTTGAGTAAACAATTTTATTGAGCTGAAGATCATTTTATTCAAAGTAAACAATAGCCTTATAAAAGCTTACAATACAACGTACACTTAACACGCTCTCCACTTTCTCAGTACAACTAAACAGCCCACAACAAATGCAAATGACTAAATATAACAGACCATAACTTGACTAACAGAAACATGACTAACACTAAAATATAGGAAAAGTAGCTTTGAACAATTCAAAGCTAACTGAAAGAATACATGCTGGTGTTACAACTTTAACACTTCCCCTCAATACCAGTATCCATTCTTTCCACCATGCCAAGTTGTTGACAGAACCTTTTCAACTTGTTGCTATTTAAGCCTTTTGTAAACAAGTCTGCAACTTGGTCTTCTGTCTTGACATGCTTCAATGCAATTTCTTCTTGCAAAACTTTTTTTCTGATAAAATGGTAATGTACCTCCACATGTTTTGTTCTTACATGAAAGATTGGATTTTCAGCCAAATATATTGCTGACAAGTTGTCACAATATAAAGGAATGCCATATTCTGTTGACTGATGCAAGTTTTTCAATAACTGCATAAGCTAAGTACTTTTTTGAGCTGTCATTGTCGCTGCTCGATACTCTACTTCTGTTGTTGATAAAGACACAGTTAGTTGTCTTTTGCTACACCAGGAAATAGCTCCAGACCCAAGCATAAAACTATATCTAGTCGTTGAACGTCGAGTATCATGATCACTTGCATAGTCAGCATCACAATAGGCAACTAATCTGTAATTTCCTCCTTTTTTGTATAAAATATCATAGCCAAGTGTATTCTTAACATATCTCAATATTCGCCAAACTGCTTCCAAATGAGGCTTCTTTGGATTTTGCATGTAGCGACTCATAACACCCACTGAAAAAGAAATATCAGGTCTTATTAATGTTAAATATATGAGACTACCCACCAATTGTCAGTACTTTGTATCATCTCTCAAATATTTTCCTTCATGAGCACACATTTTAGTGCTTGGCTCTATCGGTTTTGAGATTGGTTTACACATAAGCATTCCAAACTTCTTCAATAAATCTTTAAATACTTTTATTGATGGAGAATTATGCCTTTGTGAGTATAATCAACCTCTAGACCAAGAAAGTGTTTCAGTTGTCCAAGCTCTTTCATCTGAAAGCAAATTGATAAATTCCCCTTGGTTTGGAGAATTTTTTCTTCACAATTTCTCGTATTGATGAAATCATCTACATATACTAGCACAATAGCTAGCTTTCCTCCAGTAGTTTTGACGAACAAGCTAGAATCTGCAGATGTTACTAAATAACCACTATAAGTAAGAAATTCAACAATCTTACCATATCATACCGTTGGTGCTTGTTTTAATCTATAAAGTGTATTTCGAAGCTTGCACACATATTTAGAATAATTTGGACTTTGAAAACCCATTGGTTGTTCCATATAGATTTCTCGGTCTAACTCTCCATGTAAAAATGCATTCTTCACATCCATCTGTGACAATTTCCAACTTTTGCTAGTTGTAAGTGCTAATAGGACTCGTACTATTGTAAATTTTGCTACTGGACTAAACGTTTCATCATAGTCTAGTCCATATTGTTGGGAAAAACCTCGAGCTACCATACGAGCCTTGTGCCTTTCTATTGATCCATCTGCTTGCCGCTTTATCTTATACACCCATTTACAAGAAATAGGTTTGACATCTTCTGGCTTCGATACAAGCTCTCAAGTCTGTTTTTTCTCTAATGCAGCAATTTCCTCTTCCATAGCTTTAATCCACACAAGATTCAGAGAGGCTTCTCAAATGTCTCTGGTTCTTTTGTATCTTCTTATTCTTCTACTATGGCGGCATTAGCATACTTAGGATTTGGTTTTCGGGCTCATGTTGATCTTCTAAATACAGTTGATGTATCAACTTTAACTTGCTCGATTTCTTCGCTTGGCCTTTGATATACTCCTATCTGCCAAGGATTTTGAGTTGTGCCTTCTTCGACATTTGCAACATTATCATCAACTTTGTCTGAACTAAATTGGATTTGAGAAGTTTCAAATACTTCCTTAAAAATATCAGAATCTGGTAGTACTTCTTTATTTGAGGACCACCATAAGAAAGATTCATCAAAAATCACATTTCGGGATGTGTAGCATTTCTTGGTTGTTGGATCGCAGCATCACCACCCTTTT
>CM039485.1:5189019-5216530 GCA_022433065.1 Begonia loranthoides
TTTGTCCCTAAAAAATATTACTGACATTTTCTTTATAGGGTTAAAACAGTAATTTGAATTTTTTTAATAATATTAAATGTAATATGGCTGGATGGACGTCCATTTAAGTAAAAATGTGTCTTTTAACCTACGACGGACGTCCATCAGCGTATAACAGACGCCCGTTATATGTTAAAAATCGTATTTTAACCTAAAACGAACGACTCTCCTTCAAAAATTGTCGTTTTACAGTTAAAAAGTTTGAAATTTTTGAATCTTCGACTCTAAAATTCATTTTTATGGAAAAACTTACATCGATTTTAAAGATTAACGCCAACGAATGAGATCGAGATTGAGGGAAAAATTTTTCAAATTAACTGAGGAGTTAAGTTTGACGGATTTGGACGGAAAAAGTTGACTGCGAGGTTGACAATGTTAATTTTTCATAGTTCAAGATTTTTGTTGTTAAAAAAAATTCTCAAAAGTTTGACTTATCATTGATCTCGAACTAGAGGGTCTGTGGTGTTAATTTTACTAATCTATTCAATAGGAAAAACATGTGTAAATTTGTTTCTTTATGTCTTCGAAGTTCAACCTTATGCTTAAGACGGCGATGAAATGGTGTAGATGGACAAAAAACAACAACAATAATTACTGATTACAGAAAATCCCAAAGTTCACTATCCAACTGTATATCGCTCCAACAAATGCTCTCTGTCTCGCCTGAAACACTGTCTCCCACTTCACCTGTCGCCTTCCATGGCTGCTCTAGATCAGACCCACCAACGGGGATCATATCATTGAGACTGTTCCCTTCCCCTTCACCTTCAGGGACCTCTGCCAACACAGTTTCCCACCACTCTTTCTCCTTCTCCGGCGACCATGGATCTGAAGCCAGGGCATGAGATGGAGATGGAGACTGAAATGAAATGGTGGGTGGTTCTTTTTTCTGGATGGGTTCCTGCAGTCGAGACTTACACTTCAGAACGAAGCTCTTCGAGAAAGTCCGAGGTTGGGGCCTTATCACCTCTACACTTAGAGATTTGGCAAATTTCGAATCCTCTCTCTCTCTAGAAAGCACTTTCCTTTTGCGTAAATGGGTGTTCCAGTAGTTCTTCACATCGTTGGCTGTTCTTCCCGGGAGTCTTCCGGCAATCATCGACCATCTGCGTCAAAAACATTTACCCAGAACAAATTTATTTTATTTTTGTTTAATTATATTTAATATCTATATTAACTGGACTGACATTACATTCTCTGCGTAAATTTCTTCCATTATCTTACATTTTAAATTCATTTCTTGATCATATTGGACATTTTCGGACAAACTTTGCTTTTATACGACATGTTTACTATGTTTATTTGATTTTTATGTGTAAAGCTTTAAAAGAGTTAATGCGATTATAGAGGTGACAAGAGAGCAGACCCAACAACAGTCAACTTAAACGGACCGACAAGTCAAGAGTTAGAAAAATAGCAAATTAAAGGAGTCTAATAGTATATATATTATTATAAACTTATTACAAAGGATACTTAGAAAACAAATATGCTTTAGTGGATAAAAAGAGTTCCCTATTTAAATTTAAAATATTTATTTATACTAATACCTACAATATATTATCAATTAATTAATAAAATTTTACATTACTTATTAGTATTATATTAAGAAAAATATATATGAAATAGTTATATACATAATAATAATAATAAATACATGATTAATTATATTTGTCGCTCAAAAGATGACAGAAAAGATAAGGGATCGAAGATATAAATATGAGAGAACATATGATGGAGTCTAATAGTATATATAATCATAAAGTTTTTTAAAAAATAAAATTAGATAAAATAATTAAAACTTTTATAGGTAAAATGGACTTGGCCTATCGTCCTGCGGAGCCGGTTGGTGTGAGCCCATTTTTGGACTCGGGGTTGGTTATTTAAGTGAACCAAACAGGCTCGACCAAATTATTGTAGCGAGTCGAACTCTTTTATTTTAGACCATTTTGTAATGTTAAATTCTACAAAAGCATAATATGAAAACATTTTGGTATGCTCTCTTTGGAGTTTAAGTCTTGTTGTCCACTTTGAATAAAATAATGCACGATTTTATTTCAAAACACGTACTATGTTACCAGAAGAAATCTAATTATGAACTATTCAACTCCAACTTTCTCAAATGATACAAGATAGTGTTATATGAGTTGGATCATCATATTGACCTAATTTTAAGTCGCTTTTGTTTTCATAGTTGGAAATTTTGAAATTTACTTATAAAAAACTTTCTCATTAAATTGAATTTTTTGTCATTATCTCTAACTACAACTTGAGGTCATTGAAATTAATTAATCGCGGAAGCGTGGTTAATTATCATTAAGAATTAACCTCGGGATAAAATTAGACTTAAGTGCACTAATTAGATGATAAGTCTAATTGTTGAAAGACAATATTGTCGATAACTTTCTAGATAATTTGTCAGTTATTATTTAAATATCCAACAAGTGGTAACCCCAAATTGAAAAGAATTAGATAAATTAAAAATAAAGATATACATAAATTAAAGGCCTCACCACCATTTGTTCATCAAAATTGAGAGAAGAAGAGGGAGAGAGATCCGTTCAATCTGAACTATTAAAAATAAAAACAGTCCTAGAAGATATGACTGACTAATCCAACGTTTTATTCTAGTTTCAAGAGGTTTATGGAAAATCTGGATTCTTATACTAGTTTATATGGGATGTTGGACTCAAACAATACCGATAGGTAATCTAAATCAAGTGTGAGTATGGAGTATATCAGTGCTCTTTATACAATATTGTCTATTTTAGACTAAAGCACACATGGTTTTGTTCTTAGGGCTAGCAAAAAACGTGTTGTACTAGGTATGAAGAAGAACTATTCTTATAAATCATTCATTTTTCACTCTCCCAAACGATGTGGGATTGTGCACCCCCACTAGTATGAGCTAGACTCTCACAATGAACTGCAACATAGGTCATCCTTGCTTTCATAGGGCTGGTTGCCACTAGGAGAATCATAGTTTAAGTGAAACTTGATTCTAGGTATCGAGTGAGTGCCACAACGCCCTATTCATAGCACCACTTGCCACGAGACACTCGTCAAGAAATCCAATAGCATTGCAATACTACGAGAGTAAAGCCACAGTGTTGGATCGTTTTTCAGCACACGCAAAATTTGTCTAGGTGTTGGGTTGCAACGTTGATTAATAATTTTACTAACGATCTTGTGTACACCCAAATGTGCGGCACCAAGTATCTAAGGCCATGGCAGCGGCGTCACAAAGCCAAGGAATTTGGGACCGTGACATAGGGGACATTTAAAGATGCCACGGTGCTAGAGGGACACATTTGTACCAATTTTGAAAATTTACTATAAACGTGTCAATGAAATGAGTTCTATCCATGTTATCAAATCCACTAATGTCTTGCACATTTATAAGTTTTGGGTTTTGTGAGATTTATGACTTGAATTCGGGTTTGACTGGAGTACACATAAGTAGAGGATGAGAGGCGAATAAGAGGTAGGAGGTTTTAACTACTATTTTGTATCCGGATTTTCAAAATGTATTTTCATATATAGTGTAGAAAACAAAAAAATGTCATGTCTCACAACACATCGATTTTTATTTTATATGCATACAAGTTTTCTTATGTTTATCTTTTTTAATTAAATAGTAAATAGACATGATCTGACGATATCTTATAGAGTTTATTCTCTATCTTTCATTTGCAAAGTATTTTAATCATGATTGAGATTTATTCTTGCACTGTACTTATTTAACTATTTTCTTGTTGCCATTGATGTGAATTTAGGCTCATGAATTTAGGTTGTGACATTATTTAAAATTTCACATTCATGTTCTAAGTCTTCAATAATAAATGCAGATCAGGTGGCCCGACTTCTGTCCCCATAAAGTGGTGCTGACCTTCCTATTTCTGTCACATTGTTGTTAAGATTGCCCTATGAAACAAAAGTGCTAGTCGAACTCAAAGGAGATCATCGGATATCTACGCATAACTGTATCTATTCGACAGTAGATTCTTCTCTTTTGATTTTTCAAACTTTCAACATATTCTTTCCACGAACAAGTCAACTGATAATTATTGAGAAATTGTCGTGAATAACGTGTTGTTCTAAATTCTAAACTGATAATTAAAAAAAAAAAAAACAAAACTAAAATGGAGTTTTCTGGAAATGATTCCAGTCGGGGGTGTGATAGAGAAAGAGGGAGGTTAGAGAAGAAACTTGCCTGTTGCCTAAAAGCTTATGAAGCTTCTCCAGAAGATCAACTTCATCTTCTTCAAACTCGCCTCTCTTTATATCTGGTTTCAAATAGTTCAGCCATCTCAGTCTGCAACTCTTTCTGCATCTGTTCAACCCTGCAAATCATGAGAATTATTCATGTTTCTGAGGAAAAAAAAAACAGCTTGTTCATCCTACTAATCAAAAGAACAAAGACCCAATTTTTAGAGAGAGAAAGAGAGGGAGAGAGAGAGAGAGTACCGGCTCTGAGTGGAATTCGGTGCCAATTTCCTTCGCCATAAGTTTCAATACATTGCTTCAGAAGAACATCTTCTCCTTCACTCCATGCCCCTTTTCTCACTCCTAAGACCCCTTCCATCTCTCTCTCTCTCTCTCGGAAGGGAAAGAACAAAGCTCTCTTTTTTGAGACTCAAAACACTCGAATATTATATGTTCTGAAATGAAAGAAGCATCGCTACCAGGTAGCATAAATAGAACCTCATTTCACCCTTAGAATCGCGTGCGAATTGGACATGAACATCTACCAAACACCAAAAGACTGTAATTTTATTCTCCCAACATTAACTCAACTGACGGTCAACTTTGAATGAACACTTATTAACTGATTTTTTTTGGTTTTAAATTTAGAATATCGAAGTATTAATTTAATTTTTGGCAAATTAACAAATCTACCAGTGAATTATGGAGTCAATAACAAATCAACCACTAAATAATTTTTGCTAACAAATAAAAGAATCAACTATGGATAATGAACGATGTCAGTATCACCATTAAACATTAAAAATGAGAAAAAATTTTAAATAGAAGATTTCCCATGACTATAAGTATTTTACTGAATTTTTTTGGTTTTATATTTAGTATATCAACTATGCTCACACGATAATTTAATTTTTTTTAGTGAGTAAAATAATACAAAAAATATTATAGAAAAAGCATTATAATCAATGTATGTTTGATTTGATTTTTCACAAACTAAAGTAATAGATTTTAGTAAATTAAAAGTATTCCTTTTTTTTTTAATTCCTTTAATTGATTTTAGTGATTTCACTCTAATATCTCCCAAGCTTGCTTAAATGAAAGATTATACAAGTTTATTTTTATATGTAGTTGTGTCACTTGCTATTTTTACTTGACAGTAGAGGTGATTTAAAAATTTCTAATTTAACTAGGAGATTTCGTTTATCCCAATTTAAGTTATTTTAATATATCGTGACGATATATTTTTAAAACCATAGGATATAATAAGCTGATGGTATTTTATTGACATGATATTGTGAGTTTGGCGCCTTTACAAAAAGTCCCTCTTTTCCCCAACCTAATTCTTTTCATTTGAGGGAAAAATGCATTGGTGGCTAAGAGTGGAATAGGTTCGGTTCGGTTTTAGAAAATTAAAATTGAAATTGAACCAACCATGGAGAAAAAAATATGAAAAACCGAACTTCGATTTTTTTGTATTTTTCAGTTCTGTTTCCGTTCGATTTTCGATTTACATGTTCGTTTATTTTTTGATTTTGGGTTTAGGGTAATTTCGTTTTTGGGTTCAGTTTGAACAGATTTTGACTCATTTTTTTTAATTAATTTGGCTCGATTTTTTCATCATTTGCTCATAAATATAAATTGTTGACAAAAAAACTATCCAAAAACATGTTTTTTAAATTTACAAACAAAAAATATATGTTTTGTTTATCAAACTTCGAAAATCAACATAATTTATAAATGAAACAATTATCTCATTTACTTGACTAGTTGATTCAGAGAATATAGTCATGAAATTATGCATCTTTATTTGGTTCTGTTATAATATCATCTAAATCTAAGAAAATTAAACAATTAGAATTACAGATAATTCAATTAATATTAAATAGGACAAAAGATAAATAAGTTTACAATTTTCAAATTGCGTTGTATCTATCTTCCAATGATTCGTATTTGTTAGTCTATCTGAATCATGAATCCAGCTCTAAAGGCAAATAAGACTTTTCACAGTTTTTTGAGCAAAGAAACTAAGAAAAGAATCTATCACTCGACCACCATAGTTGAATGTCGATTTTGAGGCAATTGTAGAAACAAGAATAACAAGCACATCTCTTGCTATTTTACTCAAAGTTGGATATTCTGAAGTGTGCATTCTCCATCAACTCAATATATCCATATTTTTTGAAAAACTCTCAAGTTTTTGGAACAAATAATTTTCAACTTCATTTATATTGACAAACTCATCCTCATTATTCAATTTTACATGAAATGTCGACTCAAACTCATCATCATCCAAATTGTTTTAAGTAACATCAACCACTGACCTAGAAGTAGAAGTTTGTTCCATGTTATTGGTGGGTGAATCCATTTTATACTCATAACATAACTTTTTAATTGTATGTTCCAATTTCATTGTCAACTCATTGGTCATATCCAATCCATGCAATTTCATTAAGCAATGCTCCAAAAACTTCAGTTTATATCGTGGATCAAGCACAACAGCAACATCCATGAATTGATTGACTTTACTAAAATTTTCCTAGTACTTTTCGTATTTACCTTTCATGCCAACTGTCATGGTTCTTAGTGATGAGTTATCACTCGTAACAAATTTCTTGATAACTCTATGAAGTCTACATACTTCAAAGAAAAAATACCACTAACAATACTATAAATTCATAGACGGCACGCCAATTTTCATCAGATGGACACTTACATTCTCATCTTGATGAAATTCGTATACGAATTGGTTGTCATATTCCCTCAATTTTGTAAAAGCTTTTTCAAACTTTTCAACAGTGTTCAGCATTAAGTATGTTGAGTTCCATCGAGTTGGAACATCAATACACATGTTACTTTTACATGTAATATTTACACTTTCGACACATGCTTTAAACTTCTCCATCCTCGCTGGAGAAGACTTGACATGTTTCACAGCTTTACGAATCTTCATAATATAATCATTATACTCTTTCAGGCCATTATAAACAATTAAATTTACAAAATAAGCAAAATATCTAACATGTATAAACTCTTCATCAAGTCACAAACATTTTCAGTTTCTAATTGTCATAACCAAATTATTCAAAGCAGCTTCATTAGAAGAAACGTTATCAACTATGACAGTCAAAAATCTTTCTATTCCTCAATCCAATAAATATTTTTCCATAATCATAGCAATAGTTTCTCCTTTATGATCAGGAATAATACAAAATTAATAATCTTTTTCTGCAAAGTCTACCTTGCATCAATGAAATGAGTAGTCGCCACCATATAATTTATATTATGGATAGAAATCCACGTATTGGGGTTAAACATACTCTTCCAGACAATTAGGAAAAAAGAACTTTCAACTTACTCTTTTCCTTTTATGTAAAGTTTGAAACTATCATTTGAAACAGTTCGCAACCAATAACACTAAATTTTGGCGTCAACTCAATTAGCAAATCTATAAATCCTTTTGCTTCGACAACACTAAAAGGTAATTCATTAATGACAACCATTCTAGCAAATTTATCTCGACATCTTTCTGCACTAAATGATTTCACAATTAAAGAACAAACTAAACTTTCTCCTACTGTCTATTTTTTACGAAACATTAGCGTCTTTTATGTCTCATCTAAACTAGCCAACTGTCACGACTCGGAGGCGAGCCTAACAGAATCTTCGGGTTAGGCAACTTAATTATCGGAGAGAATCCAATAGCCCAGCCCAAGGCTAAAGAGAAGCGGAAGTCTTAACATGAAATTAAGCCAAAACTTAAATCACATGGGTTAGGATCCATAAAGTGATCAACATGAGGCAATATAGTACAAATATAAACAAAAGAAAGTACTGTGTAGGAATTAAACCAAACAACACCAAACAATCAAGCAAATCCCAAACGTACCAGAGACAAAGGGACTTGGACAAATGAATCTCCACCCATCCAGGAGAAGATCGATACACCCACAAGAAGGGTACTAGCAATGCCCCACGACGACACGTGCAGATCCCATGCACCAAACCTACACTTTAACCTAGGAAAAATAGAGTCTAAGGGGTGTGTGACAAACTCAGTAAGAAAATAAATACTAAATGCAATGCATGCTAAAAATTGTTTTTCTCATTTTTTTGAAAACATTTAAAATCTCTTTATCATTTTATTTAAACCGACCCATGGCTCTCGATGTTCCGCACAAAAACGTCATCAGTGAAAAAGAATGGTCATACAAGAACCTATCTGACACTTATCATAGAATAAGCAGCTACCCGTCGATAGCAACACCTTATGAGGCAAAGGAAATAACAATGACGGCGATTCAAAGATCTAGCGCGTCACCCAAGTTGCCAGTGAGCTAAAGCTCCGCGTCGATACAACCTGTAAGATCAAATAAAATGGATAAGATTGTTGGCGACAAATTGCTTCTCAACTAAAATACCTATAGGTTCCAAATTGATGAGGGTTGCCGATGAGCAGAGCTACGAGCCCTCATGCCACCCGTCAAATAGAACAGTAGTAGGATTGGCAAAACTCAGTGACTAACATCTTTTCGATCCGTTTGACTAAACTCTGGCTAGGTTCTGGGGCTCGAATCCTAAGGATGTGTCATCACCGTTCCATCTCCATTTCAACTTTCGGGGCTCAAAACCCGATGACATGTCACCAATGCCTCATCCCCATTTTGCACATACAAACAATCAACCTTCACACAGTAAAAGGTTTTGCAGGATAGCCTCGTGATGCTTTAGCGCCAGAGTACCCAAAGCATCAAGAGGATTCATGCTCCTAATATATCCACAGATAACAAAATGGAATACCATGTACGATAAAGTAAATGTGAGAAAACATACATATATGTAAAAAACAGATGTGCTGTCGAAACAGTCCCCGTCGGGTTTCAAGTGTAGTATCCCATAAAATATCAGTTTTGAAAACATGATGCAATGCAGTGTAGAAGTATAAAAATTCCTACCTCATAAGCGACCACGACACGTTTATCAACAAGCTAGCTAAAAACGCTATCGGAAGTAAGGGTTGCACTATTGACATTTCTAGACCCTATAACAAGACCTATGTCAACATCCGATAATCATACAAGGGATACGACAAGATCTTAAACCGGAAACCAGCCTTGACAAGAAGGACCAACACAAGACTTTGTGGCTCAAATGAGGAACGGCGGGTTCCCTACACCCTGAGCAGACAATCTAGACGAGGGAGAACAAGGTATGGCTGACGAAGCTGAATGGAGTTCACTAAACCCAACTCCGAGAAACAAACGGTACGGTCGACCAAAACATAACCATGATCGACCCGGTATCTCAATAGTCAACTAGAAAATTCCACTGGTTGACAAGACACGGTCACAGAAGACGGAACACAACACTCTCAACCTGATCCACTCAGTACTCGAGAAGAGATAATTGAAGCCATTCGAACCCAACCATGGTCGACAAGGCACCATAGTGGTCAACTGAGACCACTCAATAGTCGTCGAGGCAAAACGAAGGTTAACCAGGATCTCATAACTTTGACCAAACTTAACAACGGTCAACCGAAACCATTTCGTGTCGACGAGACATGTCAATGGTCAACCAGAACCTCACAATGATAGATAAGACACGTCTGCAACCTTCCAAGACTCAACAGTCGAGTAGACTCATCTAAAGTCAATCGTGGTTAACTTTAGTGGAAAATCAGCTCGAAATCCATAAACAAAATCGAGCATAAAAGTTTGGCAAAAGACAAGAAATTTCCAAAAATGAGTCACAAGAAATAAGTGGAAGGGTCCTATGTCAAGTCTAGAAACCCACAAAACTGGAATGAAAACCTCCTTCCTACCCCTGGTGGACCAGTGGTCAACCAGTTTGTCACTGGTCAACCAGTTTAGCCATTGGTCGATTTGTGGTCGACCACTAGTTGACTAGTTTTGCCGGAAAATGCCCATTTTTTGCATGTTTCGCCTGATCTTTTACTCCTATCGACAAATAACTATGCACAAACTCCAAATCTACCAATACAAACCAAAAATTTCCATTGGATTCAAGTTTTCAACCCCGAATCCGAATCCAATCAAACCTTAATCTTTGAAGTAAAAAACGGAGTAGAAAAACTTATTGTTGCGTAAACCACCTTCACGAAGGTTGCTCGTGCGGACGACGGAAACTCGATTCCTTCGTCAAAAGCCAGAGACGCCTCGACCAGGCTCTCCCCCTCTCCTCTTTGTTTCTTCTCTCTGTTGCGGGCGGGCGCGTGAGATGAAGAAGGAAATTTCTTCCTTTTTCATTTCATTTCTTTAAATAAAAAAAAAATATATATATTAAAATATTTTTAAAACATATATTATATGTTATATGAACCCGATTCAAATTCCAATTTAAAACCCGACTTGTTTAAAAACACTAACCGAAACAAATCTTTAGTCAAAATAATCTATCTAAAATATTTTCGCAATTAAATTTTCGCTTAGTAAAACTCAATTTGACAAATTGACTAAAATTGCACACAAGGCCGCTAAGAAACAAAATGGTCTTTCCTTGACCAAAAATTACATGAAAAATTTACACGTAGAAATTTAAAAAACATGAAAAATCATAGATTTTACACCAACAATTTCTTTCAAGTACTTACATGTTTATTTAAAGTTGAAGTTCCATTCCTTACAAGATGACATACATATGCTTTTCCACAGTAATTGTAAGTCGCTGAAGGGTTATCTGGGTTTATTGGTTCTATTTTAGTTAAGCAATTCCATATTTCACATGCTTTGTTTCTTTTCCTGCTTTTATTTGTACTAATACTTGTATTATTTTCCATCCTAACTCAGCAGTGAGTCCGAGTCAAAGCTCGAAGTGTCAAGTGTGTGTCTGTCCTAATGTCACTCTTCTAATCCCACCCAGCAACCGTTGTAGTTTGCTCTCCCTCGGTCTGTCGGTCATAGCGTCATTCGCAATCTCGCACTTAATTTTAGGGTTAGTAAAGTCGGGTGTTGGTTGAGTCTGTGTGGCCAGAAACTAGGTAATTTAATTATAATTTGAAGGAAAATTAAGTTGAGAGACGTCCGTTGTGGGTTGAGGGACGTTCGTTATAAGTTGAGGGACGTCCAACTGCACAAATGAACATCCCTCATTCGATTCAGTTCGGTTTTAGTCAATTTTCCTTCATTAGAACCGAGATCCGAACCAAAAACCTAAGGGTCATTTACTAGTTAATACAAATGTTTATGAGTCGTTGATGAACTATGATTTCTTCCATGGAGAATGGATTAGAGACAATTCATATCCTCTTTATAAACTCTGCTCTTGTTCCCTAATAGACGAGCAATTCAATTGTATTCTTAATGGCAGGCCAGATAAAAATTACTCATACTTTGTTCATCCCCATTCGAGCCAATGTCACATGATTGTAGATGTCAAGTGTTTTTTCATTGATTATTTTCACTCCTTAGGGGGGAGCCCCTACCTGTTGCTCTCATCAATCTTCTAAATGAGTTAGTTATAAGGAGGTTCTTCCTTGAACTCATTAAGATTGCCTTCATCAGATTAATAATCACATATGCAATATTGAATCTCTTGCTGTTGTAGAGCTTCTCCATAACATAGAGATCCATGCAGCCAACATGATCTCAATGTCCATCACACAGTAGAACTATGTGGGTTATCATATGATGGATGACTCTGGCTTTGGCATTTAAGTCCTTAGATTTGGGCTTGTAAAAAGATTCAACGTCAGGATTACGATGCAACTGTTTCAACGATGTTAGATCTTCTCCTTGTTTTAGAAATTCTGTTGGCTCCCCTGTAGAGCATCCAATTAGCGCATTTAATTCCTTTACAGTTAGCCTAATCTCTTGCCCAAACAGATAAGTCCTCAGTTCATTTGGTTGGTTGCCGCCTCGTTCTAGATTAGCGTAAAATAAGTTCACCTCCCTTTCACAATAATATCCTCTAGCTTGTACAACCCAGCTAGTACAATGTACTCGAACAATTCTTCCATTCCAAAGTATGCTAACGCATTGAACTCTACCCTCCTAAATATAATTATAGAATGGCGTATGATGTCATTATTGTACCTTTCCTTGGATGATGCCATGTTGAACATAAGTACAGATTGATCCTCTGCAAATAGGCAAGGACGGGTTGAATCACCTTGTGATTGACCTTCACTGTCGGAGGGAGCTGTTTTACACTTCGTTGTAACTTGTCCAACCTTCGATGTCATTTTCTGGTTCTAGAAATATAATGAGAGATTTCAGAAAGTTTAAATGCTCGAAGGAAATTGAAATGTCGCTGGGCAATAGGATAGGGCTCAGCGGACATCCTTACCGATTATATAGGCAGAATTGAAGTTCACTCAATGTATAAGGGATGTCTTTCGAGATGAGAGAAGTCCATCGCTGGGAATGGACATTCAAGATGGGATGATGGGCATTCAAGGCCGTTGTCGGCTGTCGGATATGATTATTGAGAAACAATATCGTTTAGCATTCAGAGATATCCAACAATGCCCTCAACATAAAACGGATGTCCCTTAAACCATAATAGATGTTCATTGTGGGTTGAACGACGTAGTCTTAAGTTGAGGGACGGCCATTATGGGACGAGGGACATCTGTTATAAGTCAAGGGACGTCTGTTGTGGAAGGATGGATGTTTATCGTAAGTGGAGGGAGTATGCGCCCATTTAAAAAAGTGTGTGTTTTGCACGTGACCCCCTTCAACATAATGCCTTTAGAATCCATCTTGGCAGTTCATTCTCGTTGAGGGATATCCATCCCTCAATCAAACGGCCATGAACCACCATCTGTGAGTGCCTTTGGAAGATGGCCTAACTCCATCCTGACCGTCCATTGTCGTTGAGGGACATCTGTCCCTCGATCCAACAGCCATGTACCATCGCCCATGAGTGCCTTTTCAAAATGACCTAACTTTATCCTAGTCATCTATCCTCATTGAGGGACGTTCGTCCCTTGATCCAACAGGCATGACTTGTTTGCCCGCACCCCTCCACTCATCATGGACGTCCATCCTCATTGAAGGATGTCTGTTGCGATAGCTGAGAGTATGCCCCGCCTATTGTATCAGCCTTGGACGTCCCTTGTCGTTAAAGGACATTCGTTGTTGTTTCCTTGGACATCTCAGTTCGACGGGCCTTGACATTAACAAAACTGTGGCATTTGCATTGACATCTTTTGATGAGAAATGTAACTGCAAAATTTGTGTCTTCTATTTTCAATAGTTTGAGGTTTTAATCGTCCATAATTTTTCTTCAAGGTTTGTCATCCAACTAATTCTAAATTATAGGGTTTGTTTTGTTAATTTCTCTATTCTGTCCCTCTTTCTCCATTATTAAATTCTTTTGAAGGACATTTCAAAGAGCTTTTTAGAGAGAGAGAAGGAGAGAGAAAGAGAGAGGGCTTAATTTAAAAAAAAAAAAAAAAGAGGTTTGAGAAGAATGGAAAGATTTTACAGGATTATTGAAAATTTTGAGCAAGGAAGGCTAATCCAACCCAATCCCCAAACAATCTTAAAATTTATTTTAAAAAATAGAAAAATTAACAAAATAAACTCTGAATTATTAAATCAACGATAAGTCAAACTTTAAAGTAATTTCACGAACAACTAAAAGTTTGAACTATGAAAAATAAAAAAGGCAAACCTTGTCACATTTTCTGTTAAAAATTTAAATTTTTTTAAATAATCTACCAAGTATCAGCTGTAGAAAAAATATTTTTTGTAGCGAAAATATGTTTTCCATGTTTTTAGTTAAAAATTTAAAGTTTTGAAAATAATTTAGAAAAAAATATTAGAGAATAATAGAAAGATAATGCATGATAATTGAAAATTTTAAAGAACAAGGTTAATCTAACTTAACCCCCAAGCAATCCAAAATTTTATTTTAAAAAATATGAAAATTACTAAACTAAACTTTGAACTATTGGTTCAGCGATAAATTAAAGCTTAAAATAATATCGCGAACAACTAAAACCTAGAACTATGAAAAATGAAGACGGCAAACCTCGTTGTCACTTTTTCTGTTAAAAATTTAAAATTTTTAAAATAGTCAACCAAGTATCTGTTGCGAAAATTATATTTTTTTTACAACAAAAACGTGTTTTCTATATTTTTAGATAAAATTTTATTTTTTAGAAAATAATTATACCAAGAAACTAATGGAACCTAATCCCCAAATAATCCAAAAAATTATTAAAATAATAACAATTTAACTAATAAAAAACCTATTAGTTAAAGGAAAGAGAAATTAACAAATCAAACATTGTACTTTGTGATCAATGACAAGTCAACCACTAAAATATTTTTACTAACAACTTAATTGCAGAACTGTGGAAAATAGACACCGCAAACATCACTATCACGTTTGTCATTAAACATTTTAATTTTTGTTCCACGGCGTAACACTACATGTTCCTCCGTGAAACGTCAATGCTAAATATGAAGATGTTTGTTTATTGTTCCTCCGTGGAACATCATACGTTCCCCCGCGGAACGTCCTTATCTATCGTTCCTCCTCGTGGAACATCTTACTTTCCACTACGTAACGTTAATTTTCCGCTGCGGGATAACAACTTTCTACCACGGAACGTTATGCATCTTCTACCTTTTATAAATTCACATTACACTCATCACAATTTTCTCAGCGATCTTCTGAGAGCTGAAGTGTACCGCATCAAGGCGATGAGTGAACGTTAGTAATTGTTTAATACCAATAGTGTCTGGGAGTGTTCAGGAATCTGTTAACTGCCCATTTGAAGTTGAGCCATTGTCCTCAATTTTGGCACATGATGTACATGCAATTGGAGACAAAGCTGTTATTGTGGTGCATTTCGTCTCGACAACTCTAGACGAGATGGAGCTCCGTTCATTATGCGAATTTAGTGACAAAGACATGGACAAGGGTGAGAGTAAGCCTCAACAACCACCACAAGCAAAATGCATGTCTGATGGTATGTGTCTTGGCAAGAAGTATAGTTCATTGAATCAAATTAGAGAAGAAATCGTCAATCATGCGTTGAAGAATAGGTATAGGATAAAATTCACACAGAGTGACTCTCATCGGTTGAGGGTTGCTTGGCAAGAAAATGCACGTGGCTGATGCATGCCTAAAAAATGCAAGGTGAAATGACGTTTCAAATCAAGAGTTATAACAACGTTCACACTTGCTCAAGAAAGATGGAAAGTCGTCATGCATCTGCCGAATGGGTGGCAACGCATTATTTGGACAGATTTAAAAGTCAGGCTGACTGTAATTTCCTTCCATAATTGAAATAGTCAGGAAGGATTTTAATGTGTACATTACACCCAGCCTTACTAGAAGAGCAAAAAGTGCAACCAAAGAAATGAATGAAGGGGATGACAATGAGCAATACAAGCTCATATGGTCGTATGCTGAGGAAATTCGGAAGTCTAATCCTAGAAGCTCGCTGCGTGTTTCGTTAGAAATGAGTATATTTAAAAAGATGTACATCTGTTTGGCTGCATATAAGATAGGGCGATTGAAGTGTGGTGGACCGATTATTTGTTTGGATGGTTGCCACTAGAAGAAATTGATTTCGGGCCACCTGCTCACTGCTATCAGCATCGACGAGAACAATGGAATTTACATGATGGCTATAGCAGTGGTTGAAGCAGAATGTAGGGATTCCTGGAGATGGTTTTTGAAATTTTTGCTCGAGGATCTAAACACCCTGTCTGACAATGGTTGGACAATCATTTCTGACCAAAAAAGGTATGGTTATAGCGACCCGTTTTCCTTTACTTAAAACATAGCAATTTAAAATACATTTTTCTTTGTAAAATGCGTAAAATTTAAAATTTTTCTCTTTAATCAAATCTTTCCATTAGAGTGCATAGCCGAAGACTTTATCTTTGATTACAAAACACGTTCCATATCAATATTATAAAACATTCATTACCATAATTACAATCCATATTTTACATAGATGTAGAAAACATTCACAAGTATCACTTAAAATCTGTTACTAAAACTTTCACACAAGTATCAAAGACAATATTTGAAAACATGTTATTTTGAGTCATAACTCATCGGTTGTTCGCCAACAACACAACATGCTCAACATAGCAATACTCTATCAGCTGTGTTCTTCCTATCTTCACTAATTAAAGCTCTCATCCACAAATAGGATTCTCACCTATATCACAAGACATAAACTATAAGTCTAACACTCAGTAAGAAATATAAAGATATATTATGTTCATTTTATGCAACCTTAGAAAACATATGCAATTTCTATATCCATTTTTTTCTTTACCTTCACATTTACCTTTAACTTTACTTTCATTTAATCATTCAGGTGTTGGAGATATTACCGTATAAGGGAGAGTGGCACCTATTGACTCACATTAGGCAGCCAACTCAAGAACTCATACCTCTCAACGTCTAATTACATTTATTTATATTTTCCTTTAGTTTCACTTACCCATACAGGTACTCGAGGTATCAACGTACAAGGTAGAGTGGCACCTATAGTCACATAGGGCAGCTATGTCAAGAACCCATACCTCTTGGCGTCTATTTATGTTTATGTACATACAATGTAAATTAAGACATATGCACGACACATTTTCATATGCTTTTATCAAAACCATGATGTATAAGAATGCATACGAACAATACAATGCACCATTTCATTCATACAATTTAGAACATAGCAACATGTTACATTTCTTTATTAATCTTAACATCAACAATCAAAATTTTAGTCTTTTGATCAATCCAAACATCATATATATTTCCTATAACTAATGACATGTGAGCATACAAATAATCACATCATATCATAATATTATCCCCATATATAAACAACATATCAAACAATTTTCTAAATTCTTGTGATGTAGGCCAACAAGCCAAAAACACACATATCTCTTATCTCAAATTTGGAATGTGGTTCCATTACCAAGGCACCCTCTTGAATGTTTACACCTTCACAATTAATGTATCATAATCAACAACAACTTAATACATTGAAGTCAAGGTATGCTTAACATAATCCCTTCCAATAACATACTCATTATGTAACTATTGTTCATCTATTACTTGTACAAAACTAAAGCAATCCATTTTTAAACATCCATCCATTACTCTTCTAAACTTAATCAAATTCACAACTTCCCCCACCTATTCCTTCCTTGAGATGCCCTTGATAACATATCAAAATGGTTTTAACTAAAAGTTTCAAAAAGATAGTTAACAAATATCAAATGCTCTAACTACCCAATTACACTATTTTCTTCATCTTTTACCTCCATCCTCCCACACAAATCTCATAACTTCACATAATTCATAAAAAACATAAGGAAAACCCTTCAATATCTTCAAAATTTTGTGAGGAAGAGGAAGTTACAACAGCTGGCATGCCCTAGATTGTCCACCCTCAACTTCCTCCAATCATAACACAACATCACACAGAATCTCAGTTGACTACTTTTCTTCAGATGATCGACCACAAAACAGCTAGAAACTAAATTATGTGTTTTCTCCATAAAACTGGTCGACCACAAATCTCAAACTTTACAATTTGCTTAAAACTGGTTGTTCACCGATCAACCACAACTTATCAATTTTTACAATCTGTAAAGAGGCTGATCGACCACTAAAATTTTGGTCGACCACCATACAACCAAAGAGTCCCATTTTTCATACTGGGCAAATAGTGGTCGATCAAAACTCCAACTGATCGACCGCTTCCCTTCTAAATCTACTGAAATATGGAAAAATTCACACTTTCCAAAGGCCGTAAACCACAAAAAACTATATCAATACTATTATCAACCAATTTAACTGTAATTATCATCAAACATCACCATCATTATCCTAGGCTCAATATAACAAGAATTCGGGGTATTACAACAATTGATTGCTTTTGTCATCTATGTTTATGTTATGTATTGTATACCAATGTTTGACTCATACTGTTAATCTTTGTAGGGGTTGGTGCCAGCTATCAGAGAGTTTGCAAGGCAAGCAAAGCATAATTTTTTGCATGCGACGCCTGTATGCAAATTTTCAAAAACAATTTAAAGGCAAGTTGTTCAAGGATGCAATGTGGGGCGCTTCTAGAGCCACAACATCAGGAACATTTAGAGAGAGATGGGGAAGCTATTTTTGCTTGACTCGACAGTTCACACATATCTACAAGGAATAGATGAGAAATTATGGGTCAAACATGTCTTTAACTCCATCCCAAAATGCAACATAAGCCTAAACTACTTGAGTGAGTCCTTCAACACCTGTATCTTACTAGCCCTGGACAAATTGATTATCAGTATATTTGAGATTATAAGATAGAGTATCATGTGTAGGATCGTTAAAAAAATACAAAAAGATGGCGCAGTCGATAGACCTTTTGTGTTCGCAGATCAAGAATCAGCTTGCGAGACTACAACTTGTAGGTCAAAATTGGAGTCATGTTTTTTCATGCGCGGCCCAGTTTAAAGTGAGCAATGGTAACGAATAGTACGCTATTGATTTGGATAGGCATACTTGTAACTGTTACTAGTGGGAGTTGACTGGCATCCCGCGTGTCCATGCAATCCTATGTATACAATTTATGAGAAGATCTCCCAAGGACTTTGTGCATGAGTGCTACCACTGGGAAACATACATGACGATGTACTTCCACTTTGTTCACCCGGTCAGTGGACAAATCATATGGCCTCCTGTGACAAACCTTGATCCAATTATGCCATTGGCATTTAAGAGACCTCCCGGTTGGCCGAGACGCAGGTGAGCACATTATTATGTTTACGTTTTCAGGTGTTAGTTTAACTATGCTAATTTTATTTGCAATGTGTTATGCAGGAATATGATGCGTAAGGTCCACAAACACAAATGTGGACCTTAACATTCATTGAAATATGCTACTTTGTCAGCCTTGCAAGCTTGAGCGAGTATTACCAGCCCGGGACACACTGATTCTTAGTGTATGTGTATATTATATGGCTTGTAATGAAATTGATAATTTGGTGTGCATCTGTAATGCACATATACATGATATGATTGTAATTGAATTGATAAATTGGTTTGCATTTGTAATGCACATGTACATTATATGGTTGTAATAGAATTGATAATTTGGTTATTGATGATAAATGAAAATTGATTAGTATGAAAATGTAATTTCGAACAAAGTGGAATTGAGACAAATTAAAACCAGAATAAGTGAAATTGCAGTTTACTAGAACTAGAGTAAGCGTCCATGTTCTGCTAAGGAATTCTGCCTTATATATTTCAGTGTCATGCACATGTTGCTTAAATTATTACAATGAATATGTTAATTGTTTGTTGATGATGAATGAAATTGTTTATTTGGTTTGAGTCAAAGTTTCTTTCTTTCTCTTTCAAAAAAATGAAAATTTTGCAAGAGTTTCCCTTGTTTTAGTCTATCCCCCCTGTGGCATTATCAAAACCAGAAATCCAACCATATATTTTCTAAACACAAACGCTAACATATATTATCCAAGTCAAAACAATTAACTACGCAAAGAGCCAATGAATTTTTTATTATGTACAACAAAATCAGTATCTCAATCTATATCCCTACACATCAAGTACACTGAGTCGGCACCGCCTTCTTCTTGCGAGATTTCTTCCACAAATCAGTGAATGTAAATGACAACTGCGGGTCCATGTATACGTCGGACACTTGGGCCAACAATGGACTCTTATCAGATAGATCTTCATGATGGTGGAAGCCGGTCTCCTTGCAATTTCGAAGCAGCCCTAACCCCCCATTGGTACACCAAAAAATGTCATGCGGGCTGAAATGCAAAGGGAAGAAATAGCGCATAAGGGGAAATAAGTATGAATCTACACAAAGGAAAAGATATACTACTCTTTGTCCGTTGGTGCTATGACGATCGCAATATGAATCTACACAGTTGCTTTGGGTGTGATTGAAATGTAAACTACGCATTAGAACTGTTCAAACATGAAAGACAAAACGAAAAAACAAGATATTTTTTTGTGTGAATCCACCCTAATGTCATTAGCGATTTTTAAATTGAATGTTGAAGTATTCTTCTTCGTCCAATGCATAGCACTGCATACAAAGAACGCAACGCAAGGATCGGTACTAAGATAAAATCTTCTAAACTACTTAATGTAACATAATGGAATTCTCACTGTGTTTGTCGTTGCTTCTTCCTTCGGGAAGATGATCTCAGTGATGTAGTACTCATCCTAAACCTGAAAAGGAAAGCAGTAGGCAAAATAACCTAAGTATGCAGTCCAAAACACTTAATGATACAAAATGAAAAAGCCTACCATAATTCTTGAAAGAATTGTGCACGTCTCTAGGTTCTTCCAGGTATTTGTACAAACAAACTTCGTGAAAATATCCATCAGTTGACCTGACTTCAATAAACATTGACAAGTTACCTTAGACTAATAAGACATGAATAAGTGTAAACACGTAGATAACCAAATTGATGACGTACCACGCATACAGTTTTAAGTGGCAGAGGCTACACTCCACCGATGCGTCTATCATTGGATGAATGAGTGCAACTATCTCCTGCACCTTGGCAAACACGATACGAGGATAAAGTTTCCATCTGAGGGCAATGGTGCTGCAAATTTGAGACACGTTATTAAATTGCATAGAAATAAATTAAATAATGGGCTTTGCATATAAACTAAATAACTTACAAGCAGTTTGTGCGTTTGGTTGTTGAAGAGGACGCTAGAAAGGCTGTTCGAGAGACTATTCGAGAGGATGGTGGAAGAGCTGCTTGTTACCACATTCTTTGCAATTTGGCCAACATCTCATGATGGCGCTCCTCTGCTCGTTCCTCCATTCATTGCATTTGGTAAATCATCATTTGATGGTGCTCCTCCATTATTTGCATTTTGTGCAGCCTCATTTGATGGTGTTCTTCTATCCTTCAAACTCAATCCAACACCATTTCATGCTGCTCCTCCACTGCGGAACGTCAATGCTAAAACCTTTATATTTAGCATTGACATTCCGCGGAGGAATGTGTAGTATTCCGCCACAAAACGAAAATTAAAACGTTTAACGGCAAACGTGACAACGATGTTTGCGGCGTCTATTTTTCATAGTTCAGTGGTTAAGTTGTTAGCAAAAATACTTTAGTTGTTGACTTATTATTGATCACAAAGTACAGTGGTTAATTTGTTAATTTTGCTTAAAAAGAAAAAATGCAAACCCTTTTTTAGAGGTACGTAGTCCTCTTTGACTTTTCTTGCAAACTATGGCAATTAATAATTATTTACATTACATTCTCGTATGCTTTGTAAGGCTTTTAGCCCTCGTAATTAATCTTTGCTGTTATTTACTCATCTGATTATATTTTAAATGAACTGATAAAACTCCATCGCCTATGAAAAGATTGTATATGTTTTTATATAAATAATACATTTTCTTCACTATATATAATATATTATTATTCTAGAAGCTAATAAATAGCATATTAAAGTTCAAAATTAAAGTATACACTTCATAGGGAAAATGACAAATCAACTATTGTACTTTGTGATCAATGACAAAATCAACAACTAAACTATTTTTGTTAACAAATTAACCACTGAACTATGAAAAAAGGTCTCTGTCAACATCGTTGTCACGTTTGTCATGCCCTACTATATAAGACTCGACTGACCACAACGGTGAGTTCACTGTGAACCACGATATCCTCATCGAACATTCGTATCGATACCAATGGATTCCCACGCAACAAAGAAAATGTCATTCAAGCGAAAGGGTGGTCGTCTCAAGCTGAGACGTTGGAGCATCAGCGATTCAAGTTGGAGCAGCTGCGGTTAACATTGGAGGACCTGTAGTTGCCCCTATCACAGAAGCCGAGGTTGAAGCACAACCTCATCCTCAACAATGACCGGCAGCAGGTGCATTGGTCTGTTTCCAACCCGTTACAGCAGGTTTTCACTCCCCACTCTTCAGGACACCTGACGTGAAGAAACGGTATGAAGCTGATGTTAAATTGTAACATCCCATTTTAAAAACCTTTTATTTTTAATCATAAATAAATATTTTCTTTTATTCTTTTAAAAATGTGTATTAATTCAATAATTCAGAGTTCAAGCGGAATAAACATAATTAATTTAAAGCATAATTTTCACATAATTTTAAACACAATTCATATTTACAAAATCTTTATTGAAATTAAAACATCATAATTTTATCTTTCTTGAGCCATAACTTTAGGAGGTGGAATCTGGTTGGTAACCTAAGGCTTCAACTGGCAATGCTTCCTCATCCACATTGGTAATACTTATTTCATTTCCTGCATCATGGGTAATACAATGAGCTAGAGGCTTAGCAAGAAATAAGATTTATGCAATGCTTATGCTCATGTACATGCAATCTGTCATAGAAAAGAACCAATCCCCTATTTCATGCATCTTTCGTTTCACTTAGCAGTCCAAGTGTATGAGATTTATCAGTCTTAAAATTTAGTATAGAGTCTTGTGGCTTAACCTTCAAGGTTGTCACCACCATTATCAGTCTATCTCATACACCTATTTACGTTTATTGGTTCATTTCCATTTATCATGTCATGCATATGTTAGCAGTTTCATAAATCCTATCGTGATGTATAAATGCCACAGTTTATAACAGTATATTAGAATAGTTCATGGAATATAACAGAGAATATAAAAATAATCACGTTTGTCATTATAACTTTGTGCATTGTGACAGATTAATTCTCTTATATGTATAACAATAATTTCGATCATAACAATTTCTAAATAATTTCAAGAATAATAATTAATGAAATTTAAAGCAAAAAAGTAGTCCCATGATGCAGGGTCTTCACTTGTCACTGCATCCTATTTCTTACCTCTTGAAGAATTTTCCCCGCGAATTCCTCCTTTCAAATTGCCCAAAAAACCGCTTCCGCTTTCTCACAATTTCCTCAAATTCTCCCTCACTATCTCTCTCTCTCGCTACTTGTGAGGTTCAAGGGAAAAGAACTCTCTCTATTTATAGCTGAAGGGGGAGAGGATTTAACGCCAGAGATTTTATCATCTGCTGAGAGTTAGGTAGATAAACATAGACTTGTTCCAGGCACGGAAATTGGCAAATTTTCTGAAAATGCAGTGCTACCGGTCAAACTACAGACTGCATTCTTCCTCCAAATCAACAAAGCCGCCATTTCTTCTACTCATATAATTCCCATTTAATTTATAATTCCACTTTTAACAAATTTTTCCATTTTAACAACCTTTAATCTCCATCTAAATAATATTTTATATAAATTTACCCTCATTAAATGTCCCGATTAATTCTACTAAATTTTTTTTACGGGAAATCGGGGTAGTAAATCTAATGAAAAAAATTATTCTAAAACTCCAAAATTTCAGTGATAATGAGATTAATATCTGTGCTATTACAATCCTTCATCCTTAAAGAAATTTCATCATCGAAATTTGCCAATCGAATAACTCAGGATATTTTTCTTTCATATCATCTTCCCTTTCCCATGTATCTTCTTCAGTCGAATGATTCTACCATAAAAATTTCACTAAGGGAATCTGCTTATGACGAAGCTCCTTAATTCTTGAGTCTAAGATCTGCACTGGTCTCTCTTCATAACTGAGGTTCTTTTGGATTTGCACATCTTCAGGAGGTAATACTAGAGTTGGGTCGCCTAGACATTTCTTCAACATCGAAACATGGAACACATTATGCACGCCATCCATAGAACCTGGTAATTGAATTTGATAAGCTGCAATTCCCATTCTTTTAGTGATTATAAAAGGACCAATGTATCTGGGACTTAATTTTCCTTTCTTTACGAAACACATAATTCCTTTAAAAGGCAATATTTTTAGATATACCAAATCTCCTTGCATGAGTTATCATTTTGTTGGGCTTCTTTAATCTGCTCCAAAATGGAAGGCTTCAGGGTTAATTGTGACAACATATCATTCAACTAAGCAGGAATCAATTGTACCTCCAACTCCTGAACGTCTTTCAGAAGTCCCAATGGCATTTCGTCGCTCATTATACTCATGATAGAAACCTTTCGGCTTAGAGCATATGCTACAATGTTGGCTTTACGAGGATGGTATTTGATCTCGCAATCATAGTCTTTTACGAACTCCAACCACCGTCGTTGTCTCATATTTAACTCCTTTTGTGTAAAAATGTATGTCAAGCTCTTGTGGTCAGTATAAATTTCACACCGTTGTCCATATAAGTAATGTCTCCAAATTTTGAGCGTAAATACTACTGTAGCGAGTTCCAGGTCATGAGTGGGATGATTAACTTCATGTGGTTTAAGCTGTCTTGATGCATAAGCAATCACCTTTCTGTTTTGCATGAGTACACCACCAAGGTTTATTTAGATACATCACAATAAATGCAAAAATTGCTTCTTCTATAGGCAATGTCAGAACAAGAGCAATAATTAATAGACGTTTTAATTTTTGGAAGCTTTCCTCATAGTCATTCGTCCATAAAAACCGTGCGTTCTTCTTTGTTAAACTTGTTAAGGGCGGCGCAATCCATGAGAATCCATCGATAAAACGTCTATAATAGTATGCTAATCCAAGAAAACTTCTCACTTTGCCTACGTTCTTTGGTTGGGACCAATTGATTACCGCATCGATCTTTGTTGAGTCAACCTCGATTCCTTCTTTTGAAATTACATGGCCAAGAAAACTTACCTTCTTCAACCAAAATTCGCATTTAGAGAATTTTGCATATAATTTATGTTTAGCCAACATAAAAAGGGAAATTCTCAAATGCTCTTGATGTTCTTCCTCTGAGCGTGAATAGATGAGAATATCATCAATGAATACTAAGACGAATTTGTTTAGAAATTCCTTAAAAATTTGGTTCATCAAGTCCATAAATGCCTCTAGAGCATTAGTTAGTCCAAAAGACATTACGAGAAATTCATAATGGCCGTATCTCGTGCAAAATGTTGTCTTTGGAATATTCTCAGGTTTAACCTTTAGTTGATAATACCCCGAATGAAGATCAATTTTTAGATGATCGAATGAATCATCAATTTGGGGCAAAGGATATTTGTTCTTAATTGTGTTTAACTCTCGATAATCAATGCACATTCTTAATGATCCATCCTTTTTTCTTACAAATAAGACCGGAGCTCCCCATGGTAAGAAACTTGGACAGATGAAGCCATTTTTTTATTAATTCTTCCAGTTATAACTTCAACTCACGTAACTCCGCCGGCGCCATTCTATATGGGTTCTTTGAAATGGGTTCCATACTAGGATTTAAATTAATTACGAACTCAATTTCTCAGTCAGGCGATAATCTAGGGAGATCATCAAGAAAAATTTCTAGAAAGTCTTGGAGCACAGCAACATCATCTAATTTTGCTTTTGCGGTTGTCGTGGTGTCCATCACATTTATTAACAACCCATCACGTCCATTTTTCTATAGTAGATCTGCCTTGAGCGCAGAAATAAATGCTAGTTTGCTTTTTTTCTTAACTCCTTGGAAGATTTGTTGTGGTTCGCCATTAGGAGAACAGAAGCGAACTTCTTTCTTTTTACAATTGATAACTGCTTGATGTTGTGACAACTAATCCATGCCTAGGATGATATCATATCCTTGTAGATCCATAATAATTAAATCGGCATGGAATGAGCGACCGCATATCTCAATTGTGTATGCTTTTAGAATTCCTTTGGCGGACAAATAGTTGCTAGAAGGTAAAAGTATTCTTTGTGCATAATTCATAAGACTGGGTTGGCAGTCTATTTTTGTGCATAACTTGGTTGAAACAAACGAGTGAGTAGCACCCGAATCAAATAAGATATTTGCAGCAATATTATTAATGTAAATAGTACCTGACATGACTAGTAAACTTCTTAATTTGTATTATATGATGCTATATGAAGATTTGTATAAAGTCATATGTACCTGACACAACCG
The DNA here is from genome assembly GCA_022433065.1 of Begonia loranthoides. Lineage (NCBI taxonomy): Eukaryota > Viridiplantae > Streptophyta > Magnoliopsida > Cucurbitales > Begoniaceae > Begonia > Begonia loranthoides. The sequence continues at coordinate 5,215,175 of CM039485.1, forward strand.
CTGGTTGTTCTTACTCTTCATTTTCTCCATATAAGGAGAAAACTCGTGGAGCCACTCCTTCAAGTTTCTTTACTAGGGTCGGGCAAAATTGTGCAATATGCCCCGTCTTTCCACATTTGTAACACAGGTTCAAACCCAATCTCCATTGCCTGAAATGATTTTTATGACTTGTTGGGCATGGCATTGATTGATTAGTTGGTTTAGCCATAGGGCGTTTGTCTAGTCTCTGTGCTTCACTATTTGCTAGTCGTTTAGTTCCTTGATTTATGGACGGATCACCTCATTGCTGATTTTGATTGTTTCTCCACAGTCTTTGGTTAAACTCCTTCTACTTTACTGCCATTAATTTTACATTCTCAACCGCTAGTGCTTTTGCGACAATTTTGGTGTAAGGAACACCTTTTGTTCTTGACACTGTGACTATTTCAAGAATTTCCATTCTAAATCCTTGGGTAAAGTGATTGACTTTAGCTTCATATGTAGTTACTAAATGTGAAGCAAATTGGTATAATACTTCAAATTTTTGAATATATTCTGATGCCGTTCCTATTTGTCGCAATTTTATAAACTCCACCATCTTTTGTGTTCGGATGGTATGATTGAAGTATTTGCTATAAAATAATTCCTTGAATGCCTTCCATTCGAGGGTTTGAATATTTTGAGTAGTCTTGACTGAGTCCCACCAGAATTGGGCGTCTTAGGTTAATAGGTAAGCAACCCATTTTAATTTTTCAGCATCAGTGATGTTGGCATATTCAAACATGTCTTCTATTGTACGAATCCATTCTTCAGCTGTAACAACATCGGATACATTGCCATCAAAACTAGAAGACTTGAGTCGCTGAAATTTCTCCCAACCAGATTTTTCAAGAAACGCTATTGTTGAATGATTTCCATTTTCATTTCCATTCATTATGAATTGCTCCATGAATTGGAATGTTGCTCCACTACTGGGATTGTTTTTCCACTACAGTAAATATGCGATCAAGGGCTTCTTCACTCCTTATTTGAGTACCAACACCCGCACGTCTATTCTCTTATTTCATAGATGTTTCTTCTCTCGTATCGTTTATTTGTTCATTAATTCTTGCTCGTTTAGCCATTTCTATTGTCCTCATAATTTGATAAAATATTAAGATATTTATTTTACTTTAATATTTTAACAATGTATGGGAAATGTTTTTAAGAATTACTTGTTATTTAATTCAGTTATTTATTTTATCTTACTTTCTTTTATGATTTATTATTTTTTTATTTTATTTTATTATATATATATATATTTATTATTGTTATTGTTATTATTATTATTATTAAATTTTTTTATATATAAATATATTTTGTTTTCGTTTTTTTTTT